>JAULJZ010029387.1:0-15193 GCA_032270985.1 Heliamphora pulchella | reverse complement strand
AGTTTCATAAAGGTATAACAGTATTTAGATTAATACCGTTCTTGTTTTTCATGAAAAACGCACGCGCCATTTTTTACAGTCACGGCGCCAGTTCTAAAATTTTTTCCGCATCCCAACATGGTGGTGGGTGCTTAGTACCCTCGGATTTCAGACCCATAAACTAAGTGGTTTACATTGTTGTATCTCCGTATAGAACTTGTCATTACCTAGCAAGCCTTAAGTGGTTCAAGACTAGAGTAATGGGCAGGAGTCTATAGTTGCTACCTTTGTCCCTGTGTATGCAGAGTCAGTACAAAGGAATCATTTTATCATATTTTCTTCGGCTGTGTGATTCGAGTGAGAAAATAATGTTTTGTTCTCGGCTATGTGGTTTAAGTGGAAAATAACATTTTGGTTACTACTTTTCTTTAACCGTGAAAACGTTATTTGCATTAATGATATGCATAGTTTTAATGATAGAAAATGTGAGGTTTTATGAAGTGAAACCGTTTTGAGGCTCGTATTAGCCTGATGGAAAACTTGTGATTTTCAGGATGAAAAGACTTTTTGGCTCCTGTGGTTGAGTCTTTATGCTTATGATTGCATAACTTGTTTTACAGTTTTATAGTCTGTTTCTATTGGGTTTCGGCTTACGGTGTGAGATTTTGTTGTAAAACCATTTTCAGGTGAACGTGGTCCTGTAAGTTAACCTTGAGGTGCCCGGAGGTAGCTGTTGACAAGACTTTTGTTTTGTCTTGATAGGTAGTTTATTCCTGTTGTATATGTTTTATGTTTGGATGTAACATGATGTAAAGCATATGTAATTCTTATAGATATATGCATGATTTATGCTTTCGAGAGAACCATGGATTGGTTGCTGTTTTCCGTAGTTTCTTACTACATGTTTCGTTGGTTGGTGCAACGGCTTGCAAACAAAAAGGAGTTTTTAAATGGTTTAGGTTTCATTCAAACACTTGTGCTTCGAGGGAGGTTTTAGAACAATCTAAGCTTGTTTTAAAAAGAAAAGATTTTCTTATCTAAAACTTGTATTTTATTTTTTTAAAGGCTTGGCTTGTGGGGCCGTAACCGTAGTCTCTTGGGCTACTCTTTTAAATCAAATAAACCCTCAGTAGTACATTTTTACAAAGGTTTTAGCCTTATTTGGGCTTTATGATTTTCATCCCCTTTTGTTTGGGTAGTTTTGGTGGTTGTTCTTGGGGTTTCGCGTGACCTGGAGTTCGGGGCGTGACATATTGCCTAACTCGTTTGAATCTGAGTTATCCCATGTAGTTGCTTTCATGGCCTTCTTTTTCTTCTTTAAGTCCTTTTTGAGTAAAATACATTCTGGCTTGATGCGTCCAATTTTGTTGTAGTTATAGCAGGTGAGTGGTTCTTTCTTGAAATCTCGTTTGCTTGAATCTCCTTTGTCAAATTTTTTACCTCAGAATCTTCTTGAAAACTTTTTTGTCTCTTTTAAGAAATTTTCTAAATATTCTTATTATAAGAGCCATGTCATCATCATCGATCTCTTCTTTCTTTTCATCACTGGAACTCTCTTTTAAAATTTTAAGAGCAATGGATTTCTTGACTTTGTTTTGCTCGTTGACTTTCTCATTTATCTAGAGTTCGTATGTTAGCAGAGATCCAATCAGCTCATCCAGAGTCATCACTTTTAGATTTCTCTCTTCAGAGATGGCTGTAGCCTTAGCTTCCCAAATGGGTGGCAAGGTTTTGAGTACTTTCCTTGAAAGCTCATAAGATTCATAAGTCTTTCCGAATGCATTAAGAGAATTAATAATATGAGTAAAGCGTGTGTACATATTAGAGGTAGTTTCGTCATTATCCATCTTAAAACTTTCATACTTACTAATTAGTCTATCAATTCTAGAATCTTTAACATCTTGAGTGCCTTCAAAAGTAATTTCTAACTTCTCTCATATTTTCTTAGCATTTTTACATGTCATTATGCGATTATATTCGTTAGCATCTAGAGCACAGCACAAGGCATTTATAGCACTAGAGTTTATTTGAAGTAAATTTATATCATTTTCAGTCATTTCTTCTTCTAGTTTAGAAACTTCTTTACCTTCTACAGTTTTAGTAGAAGAAAAATTACCTTGGACGATTACTCTTCAAGCTCTCAAATCCATGATTTGAATGAAAATTCTCATTCTTTGTTTTCAAAAAGTGTAGTTAACACCACAGAAGATTGGAGGCCTTGTAAAGGATTGACCATCTTCAAACGAGGATACACCGATTCTAGCCATAGATCTTTTTCACAAAAACTTGTTAAGAATAATGTGACCTGCTCTGATACCAATTGATAGTATAAATGCAATCTCAAGAGGGGGTGAATTAGGTATTTAAAAAAATTCTTGTTTAAAGATTAAAACAAAATATTCAAATACATATTTTAAATGTGGATGATACAAGTATAAGCAATAATATAACAATAATGAAAATGAAGAGTATAAAGGGTTAGAGATATGACACTAAGATTTTTATAATGTTTGGCGCACTAGCCTACATCTTGCCTCAAGCCAACTGCTATGAGAATTTTTACTAACATTCCTTTAATAGGCGGAGCAGCCTTTCTCCTTAGTCTAGGCAGTAGCCTCTCTTGAGAATGTCCCCTTCTCAAGTACAAGCACTTCTTATATGCGAAGCAGCCTCTCTTGAGAATATCCCCTTCTCAAGTATCCCAATCTTTATAGGTGGATCAACCTCTCTTGAGAAATACCCTTCTCAAGTACAATAAGATAAAATGAATTTCTATAAGAAGGTGCTCCTTCAGAGAGCGAATGAGTACAATAGATCAACACACTAATTCACTTCTCAAAGAATATATCAAATGAAACTCTGTGAGAATTCTAGGACTTGTCTCTCAAAAATATGATTGAAAATCAATAATTTCATGCACAAATAGAAGGAATATGAGACAATTGACTTGAAGGCTTGAAGTGTATAAAACCAGAGCTCAAAAGCTCTATTTATAGGCCAAAAATCTATACTAACCGTTGGGCTAAATAAGGAAATTTCAAGCTAGCTGTTTCAGCTAAAATTCAAAATTTTGCCGACTTAGTCGGCTGACCTTCGTGGTTCAGTTGACTAGACTTGTGGGTCAGTCGACTGAACTTCAGTCGACTGGATTACCAATATCACCATTCAGTCGACTGAACTTGTCGGTCAGTCAACTGAACTGCTTTAAATCCAATTTCTGGTTTGGTAGTCTAGTTTCAGTCGACTGAATGCTATGCATTAGGCGACTGAACTTTGAAAAGTTCAGTGGTTTTAACTTTGAAGTTGTTTTTGATCATCTCTTTGCTTTAGAAAATGTTTTTCATAATCTTTTACGATTCCTATGAGCTTCAAAAGATATAACTATGAGATTTGTGAACTTACATAGATCCTAACTTTGATACAAATGAAATTTAGCACTTAATCTTCAATTCTTCAACTTTTGCATTGCTCCAAAACCTTGTAGCCAATGTGTTTGATTTGAATTTTTCTTCATGGCTTCCACTTTGTATCTTTGATTGTGCTAAACATATATTTTCTGTCAATGATCTCAATTTTCACAATTAGATACTTAGGTTTGTTATCATCAAAATGATCGTTGAAGCCTTGTTAGGCTAACAGTGTGACCTCGAGGTTCATGTATTTGATTTCAAATATGAGGAGCTGTGTCCGACAGTGGAGGACTTTTTTCTATTCTCGAGATTTTGGGCCTAGAGAAGATCATAATTCCTACGCCCTTTTCGAGTTCCAGGGATAAGTTGATGTAACTTTGTGGCTTTTTCAGGCGTGAGGCGTCGCTCATTACCCATAGTGGATTCCTCGATGTGGCACAGATCATAGACCGCTTTGGGCCTCGGGGGACTCTCGGTAACTTCTCTTTCCAGCTTCAACATTGCTATACCCTTTGTATCTGTCTTCTAGCTTGCTTTCTTTTGGGTCCTTCAAATGGGCAAGCTAGCTCTTCTTTGGTGGATGGGGCTCATCAGATTCATGAGGGTCGGGATCCTGTCCCTTTAGTCCTTGTCGAGATGCTCTTTGGGCTTGATGCTTCACCGATAGTGCTCTCCTGCTACAGGTGTTCGCTCAACTTTCCTTTTTCTGCATTTCTCTTGATTTTTCTGCTCCGCTCTCTTTTTTTTATTTTTCTCTCTATTTTCCCACTTAGCTCTACTTTTACTTTATCCTTTTTCCTTTTTTTTCTCACTCAACTCTGCTTTTTCTTTGTTCTATTAGGTTTGGCTAATGGAGAAAGTGAATTTGCTGGAGAAGCCTGTATTCGATAGTTACAGTGTGAAGTTCTTTGTCTGCTGTCAGATTTATCGCCTTTACTCGACTGAAGCTGCTTGAAAAGACTACCTGAATTCTCTGACTGGGGAGGACATTTCCTGGCTATGCCCCTGGCTAAAGATATCTTCCATGACTATTGCCACTGTGGGTCATTCGGGGGTTCTATTGGTCGACTTGAAGATGGCCACTTTTTATCACCCTTATTGCATCTTTCATCAATTCATGCATACTCAGATCAGGATTGAGACCGCTATGAGCCATCTGTACAGTTCTCCGCATTGAGCCCCATTCTTCGGTCAGTACCAGCGGGCTTAATCTTCTTGACTGAGGATACTGGTTGGCGGGGATTTCAACAGCAGACTTTTTTGGAATTACCGGGCTTGGCTGCAAGTTGAGATAGATCATAGGGTAGGATAGGGAGGAGATGCAAATAGGAGAAAGACTTGATCCTACTTTGTTGTGTCCCAATATCTTGCTTGTTTCCCTTTTTAGTTTCTTAGGATGAGGACTTACGAGCCTCTCTTATTTTGAAATTTGAGACTGAGTTAGTAAAAACTTTTGATGAAAGTTTCTCTATTTTTAGTTTGTGGTGATCTCTAAAAATATTCTTTCAGATTTTGCTTTTGCAATGTACATTTTATTATAAAAACTTAAAACAAACTTTTATATTGACCCTACTACTCGAAACGTGATTACAAAGGGAGAGTTCAAATAGAGGTTTGGGTCGAACTTCTAACAGAAGCTGCCTACGTATCCCGAAGAAGGGGGAATCAGGCCATAATGTAGTTCGAGGCTTGAGTTACCCTCGAGTATTATCACTCTTCTTTTTGCGGGTTTTCTCTCAAGGATAAAATTTTTTAAGCTAGTCCAAGTTGATGGGTGTGGAGAAAACATTCCCATCTAAATCCATGAGAATAGTTGCACCTCTTAACATTAGGGTCTTGATAGGTAAGGTCTGGCTCAATTGGGCTTGAACTTACCCCCTAGATCGAAAACTGGGGCTCTAATTTCTTTGAGGACTAAATCGCCTTCTTTCATGTTCTAGGACTTAACCTTCTTGTTAAGCGCTCGAGCTATCTTTCTCTGATATCCATGAACAAGAAACATCTCTCTAAGCCTCCTTTCATCAAACAAGAATAACTCTTCGAATTTGTCCCTCTGCCATTCTTACTCGGGAATATTACTTTTGGCCATTTTTCTTAGAGACGGGATCTCAAATTCTATAGGTAGAGCGGCTTCCATTTCGTAAACTAAAGCATACGACGTTGCCCCAATAGAAGTTCTGATTGATGTTCAATATCCCCAGAGCGCAAATGGCAACTTTTTCGGCCAATCATCGCTTCCCTATATCGTTTTCTGTAAGTTCTTCTTCACATTCTTATTTGTAGCTTCCACAACTCTATTGGTTTGCGGTCTATATGGTGAAGACTTACAGTTGACAATTCGATATTCTTCCAAGAGTTTTAAAACTTCTCCTTGAAAGTGAGAGCCATTATCAGAGATTATCTCATGTGGGACTCCGTACCGACAGAGCAGATTTTCCTTAATGAACCGAGCTACTTGGGAGGCCTTTAGGACTGAATAGGAGGCTACTTTGACCCACTTCATGAAGTTTGCGTGGATATAACCTTGGATATAGCCTTCCCTATCACGTCGATTTTCCAAATTGAGAACGACCATGGCGAGGTCATGTTATAAAGCTGAGACCGTGGTATATGCATGAGGTTTACGTGGATTTGGAATTTTTGGCATCTCCGAACGAACTGGTGACAGTCCGCTTCCATCGTCTTCCAAAAATACCCTTGGAGCAAGATCTTCTTAGCCAGCATCATCCCACTCATGTGCAGTCTGCAAACTCCTCAATGAACTTCTCTCATTAACTCGTGTCTCTCTTATGTGTCAGCACACAACTTATTGACCCGCAGATATTCTCTCATGTACAGTCTTCCTCCACAGATCACAAACTGCACGGCGAGTCTCTTGATAGCTCTTTAATCCTTTTTACTGGCTCGACTAGGATACTCTCATTTCTCATTGAGATTTCGAATGTCGTCATACCATGGTTGCCCGTCACTAACTTCCTGTGTAGTGATGATGCTGCGGATTGCAGGTGTATCCTTTTGTTGAATCTCCATAGGTCTCATCCTTACTTCGGGTGGTATGTCTATCATTAACGCCCAAGTAGCCAAGGCGTCGGCGAACTTGTTTTGTAGTCTTGGAACATGGGTGAGCATTACACTCTCGAAGTAGGGAATCATTAACTCGAGTTCTTGGTGATACTGGATCAACTTTTCTTCTTTAACCTTCCACTCTTCTTTTCCTTGGGAGACGACCAAAACTAAGTCTCCTATAACCTTTAATTTTCTTGCCCCTAGTTCCAAGGCGGCTTCCAATCCAGCTAAGCAAGCTTCGTACAAGGCCTAATTGTTAGTAACCTCAAAACTCAACTTAAAAGCTAAAGAGACATGGGAATCATCCAGGGTGATGAGGAGTATCCCTATCCTGTACCCGTAATGGTTTGAGGCTCCATCGAAAAAGAGGGCCCACAGATCTTTTTCAATTTTCAACACTTGTTCATTGGGAAACTCAAGCTCTAGTTCTTCTTCTCCTTTAATATGGTGGTTGGCCAAAAATTCTACAACGGCTCTCCCTTTAACAGATTTTCTTGTGATGTACTATAAGTTGAACTCAGCTAGCATCAGCAGCCAATGATCCAACTTCCCTGTCAGTGCTAGGTTTTTGAAGAAGTATTTGAGCGGGTTCATCCTTAAGATTAAAACAACTCGATATGTTAGTATGTAATGGCGTAACTTCCTGGATGCCCAGACTAGCGCCCAACAAGTCTTTTCTAAAGGCGTATACCAATGCTCACTATCTATCATCTTCTTACTCGAGTAGTAAATAGCTCTTTTTACCTTGACTTTGTCTTCTTGTGCAAGCATACATCCCATTACTGAATCAGTCACTGATAAGTGTAGTATCAGAAGACTATCGGGTTCTAGCGGTGATAGAACTAGAGGGTTTTGTAGATATTGTCATATGGCATCGAAAGCATCTTGACACTGCTGATCCCATTGAAACTTGGTCATCTTCTTCAACAGTCGAAAAAAAGATTCGCAGGTAGTGGTCAACTTGATAATGAACCAACTGGTGAACTGAACCTTCCCCAAAAAGCTCCTTACATCCTTCTCGATCTTTGGAGAAGGCATTTCGAGGATAACTTTGATCTTTAACGGATGTACCTCTATACCTCACTGTGTGATCATAAACCCAAGTATTTTTCCTACTGTAATTCCAAAGGTGCACTTCTGTGGGTTTAGATGCATCCTGTACTTTTTGATCCGCTCGAAGAACTTCCTTAATGCGATGATATACCCTTCTCAAGTCTTGGACTTCACAATCATGTCATCCACATATACCTCTACTTCCTTGTGTATCATGTCGTGTAGTAATGTGGTTGTAGCCCTTTGGTAAGTTGCTCTTGCGTTCTTCAGTCCGAACGACATGATCTTATAACCATAGGTGCCCTAAGGCATTGTGAAGGTAATCTTCTCTCGATCTTCTGGCACCATCAAAATCTGATTATACCCTAAACATTCATCCATGAAAGACAAGAGCACATTCTTAGCGGTGTTGTCTACCAATACGTCTATGTGGGAGAGAGAAAAGTCGTCCTTCAAACTAGCCTTGTTGAGATCCTTGAAGTCGATGCGTACAATGTTGGCAACCCACTTCGAGTATTCTATGATCATAAGAAATCCAGCGTCTATCTGCTTGGTAACCTCCTCCATGATCTTGAGCGCCCAATCTGGCTTAATCCTTTTTAGCTTTTGTTTGATGGGTTTGGCATCGAGGTATAGAGGGATTTGGTGTTGTACGATGTTTGCGTCTATGCCGAGCATGTCTTCGTAGAACCATGCAAAAATATCTTTAAATTCTTTTAATAAGAAGATTAATTTCTCACGTTCTTCTAAAGACAATGTAAAACCAACTTGAACTAGTTGTGAATCTTTTTTATTATTGAGATTTATTAAAGCAGTCTCTTTAATTATAGGTTTAACTCACATTTCTTCTTCCTTTTCAATTAAAAATTTTAATTCTTGGGGATATCCTCTTCGAATTCATTAAAATCTTTAGAATCAAGAAAAGATATTTGAGGCACAGCAAAGTATGCAAAATCCAGTTTAATTTCACTGATTTCAAAAGAAGTTATAACTCGAGATTCAAAATAAAAGGGGCTCGGGATGCCAACTGACGCATTCCTGACAGACCCATCATTACAGACATTTTTCACAGATCTGGTGAAAACAATTTCAACAGACTCATACTCCAACTCACTTGTTACATCATGCATAAGAAAAGACTCAAAAAACTGACTCTTTTTCACTTTAGCAGCATCCATGATAAGTTTGGTGTAATTTGTATGTGCGTTAGCTTCCATCATCAGCACGTCCTTATCTTAATTATTGCCTAAATGCACTCGGGCCATCTCTCCATCGAAGAAAGAACTCAAATCTCCTTCCTCGCAATGAACCAGCTAGTCTGTTAGCACCTTTTCAGTGAATCCCATCTGCTATATTTCTGATTCTTCTTCACTATCAGACAATTGATGGCCAAGAAATATCTCTAGCCCCGGCAACTTCTGTTTTGTCTTCTCCTCTATCCACGGTTCGAGAAACCCACAATAAGAGAAATCTTCCCCTTCTTTGGCAAAGCGCATATTCAACGTTGGCCCGTATTTTCCTATCTTCAGCTCCTCCCATTCTGTCTTGTATCCCAGTCCATATCCATGGCGATTATGGTGCATGGCGATTGGTTCTGAGATTCCTTACAAGTGCTTCCCTAGTCCCATTCTTGAAAAATAGGACATTGCCTTCATCATTGCTACAACCTTCGGGTTCACATAGTTTTCCACCTCATTCATCAAAGCTTGGATAGCTTTTGTCTCGTCAAAGTCGAACCCACTTAAAAGGAGATCCTCCTCCCCATGCTGAATCTCCAGGAGCGGGATAGTGTCACTGATCGAGTTTGGAAAGCCAGTTTCACCCAAAATGGTGACAGTTACTCCTTCTTTAATTAACATCACCTATTGGTGCAAAGTTGACGCAGCTGCTCCAACTCTCGGATCATGCAGCCACGGTCTACCAAATAAAAGATTGAACGAGGCTGGCACGTCGAGAACATGAAACTCTACTTCATTCTCTAGCATTCCCACTACCACAATGAAAGTTACTATTCTCAACACGTCTCTTCTCATATGGTCATATGCACGTACCCCTTGCGCGCTCGACTTAAAGTCTTTCGTCTTCAGTCCCAAACAGTAAGCAGTTCATAGTAGGCACACATTGAGAGCGAAACCATTGTCAACCAAGATAACTGGTACCCATTTTCCCAAACATTAGATGGTCATATGTAACAACTTGTTGTGAGATGGCCCTTCAATCGAAAAATCTTTGTCACTGAAGGTGATAACATTGATCTGCTTTTTGGGTATAAGCATTCCAACCAACTAATTAAGAGATACGTCGATTGGGATGTCTACACTATTCAAAGCTTTCAAAATGGACGACCGGTGCTTATAGGATGCCATAAGTAATCCCTAAATGCTCACATTAGCCCGTGTCTTCTTAAGTTGCTTCAAACTATGTCTTTCTCTTCATCGTTTGATTTTTTTGCTTGCTTCCTTGGCTCTTCTATGCCCCTACACAGTTGCCCCTTTTCTGACTACGCGGGCTTAAAATGCCTCCCACTTCTCATTAGATGTTCTATTTATTCTTCTAGTTCCCAAAGACCTTCAAATTGGTTAGCTAATTCTCCAATTTCGACCACCGAGTATCCTTTCTCTCGAAAAGTCCAAAAATCATCTGTGCTGATCTTCATTTTGATTGTCTTCCTCGTTCACTACTCCATCTCCCTAGAGATCCTCCTCGATTCCCATTACATTTTGTGAAAATCAATGAGATTCTTCACCGATATCAATTTTTAACTTAAAGAGTTGTGACAGTGATACCTCATCAAATGGGTCTTCATAATCATAGGGTGGGGAGGACCCCAAGGTTTCCACAGGCCTTCATGATCATATGGTTCTTCCACAATTGGATGTCATTCCGGCACATCATTCCCTCTTCATATTTTATATCCATGAAATCCTGCTCTATTTCTTCTAATTCCCACATTTCGTTCTCTTATTGGTACTCCACTTCAAGAAAACATAAGATTGGTCTCTCGGGTAGAGGTGTTCTCGATTTTGGCTCATAAAGAGGAACGATGTATACGAAAGGGTCGAACACAAGACATGTGGCTCCCAGCAAATTCACTTGGGGTAAGTTTTCATCCTTCTCCTCTTGCTCCTTCTTCTCAGTTTCCTTACTGACTGGTGGATTTTCTTCCTGTTTACTCTCGCTATCGATCTCCTTTCCTTTCGAAGGCTCTCCTATCTCTGATGCTATTTTCTTTGTCTCTTCAATTCTATAACTCGGGTCGGCTGCCCCATAGCAGGCTGCCCCTTGCTACCATGCTGTATCGTCACTTGGAACAGTCGGGATGTGCCGTTTGATTTTAATTCTAGCTTTCTCTAACTCATCTAATGCATCAAGGCAGGCAAAACCCTCCCACAAATGTATGATTTCTTCATCCTCCTCATCATCACCATTGAGAGGGGGAGGAACTTCATCCTCATAGGCGATAAGGATCGGGAAGTTATTGAAACCATCATCTATCAGGTCCTGAATAAGGTCGTTAATTAACAACACCCACTAACCGGACGACAAAATCGTAACTGGTTTTGGCTTTGTTGCAGAAACTATGAATTTAGTGGGATCAAAACTTTTCGATCCTTCTTCAACAGCATTCACATTCTACTAATTTGCATGATTCAACAAATAATTGGTAATGACATTTGGTTTCTAAATGACAGTCGGTGGGGAATCACCTTGTTGTCTACTAAATCTTAGATCTCGTGTCGAAGCCTCATGCAGTTGTTGGTTAAGTGACCATGCCCTTGGTGAAAGGCACAATACTGTGTCGGATTATATTTCGATGGTAAAGGATTTGGAGGTGGGGTCGACTCCAAAGGCTTTAGGAGACCCCTCCCAATCAGACAACTCAAGATAGAAGTTAAGGGTACGGTAAGTTGGGTGAAATTTCTATTTTAGTTTTGGGGTTGATTCTGGGTAGCTGGCTGAACAGATGGGCTAGCTTGATTTGGGTTGGGATTCAGCAAGTTCACTTCATAGCATCAGTTCGTGGAATTGGTGGTATTATTTGGATTGTTGGCATACGGCTTTCGATCCGTTCTTTGATTCGGGTCTCCCTTCTCAATATTCTCAAACTGCAGTGCATCCTCTATCTGTATCTCGACATGGAAAACTAGCTCAAATGTCATCAGTGGTTGTGTTATTAGATATTTGCAAAATTGTGAATGCAAGTTCTTCACCACAATTCTCACTTGTTCCTTCTCAGTGGGTCGGTTTGTTATTTTTGCTCCCTTAGCCCTCCATCGGGTTAGAAATTCAACAACAGACTCTTTGGCCTCTTGCTAGGTACTCTCAAGTTCTCAAGGGGTGATATCGAACTTGATGTTATAGTTATACTAGTTGACAAATTCAGTAGCAATATCCTCCCATGTTCTTATCTTTGCAGCAGCCAAAGACAAGAACCATTTCTAAGCAGCTCCTGACAAAGACCACTGGAAGAGCTGAGCTTTCAATTGATCACTGATCCCCATCGATGACAAGGCTCCCACATACATTCTCAGATGGAACCTCAGATCTCTGGTTCTGTCAAGTTTCTCCATGTTCGACATCTTAAATTTCCCGAGAAGCTTAGCATCAGGGAATAGACAGAGTCCCTCAACATCCAACATGTAATTTTCAACTCCTCAGGCTTTCCTCAAAATCTTCTCTAGTTTTTTAAACTTATCAAATAAGATCAATTCCTTCATGGCTAGGATCTCTGGGATTCCCGACCAGAAGGGCTGTGCAACTACTTGTTGGACTCCCTCGGGTCCCACATTTTCATCCCAAAAGTTATCTTCTGCTCCATCTTCTTGTTTGTTTAGGAGAACTGCATTAGGGTCTATAACCTGGTATGTAATGCCTAAATCTGAGCCTGACACTGAGTTTTGATCCTAGCCTGATTGGTCACTATAATGCTGACTCCCTCAATTGTTCACTGTAATTATAGAATTACCCACATCATGTCTGCCATAGTCAATTCTGGATCTGCCATTAGTATCCTCAGCTGATCTACACGTTTGAGTCTTTTGCTCGGAGATCAGGCCCAAGAGTGTATAGGTTCTTCTCTACACAGAGCTATTATCCTGGGTCTATAAACTGAAAGGACTCGTGCAAATCGGAGGACTCGTTAGTTGGGCCTAAACTCGAAATAACCCGCTCTCGAATATAAGGCGGGGGAAATGAAAACTAGTCCTAATCGTGGTCCTAACTATACAAATAAAAGCATCCATAAAAGAAAATCACATAACTCTAAAAGATTTATTGATCCTAAAAGAAAGGGTTCTAAGAAATATATGTATATGAGATGGCTAGTAGGTCTGTTCTTAGTATACCTTCTGAATAGAGTTAAGAATATACCTCCCAATGCCAAAAATGATGTAAGGCATTGTCAAACGGTGTGCAATAACTCTTTTTGCCACATCTATGGAAGTATGTAGCCAAAAAGCTTGTTGGCTTTCCTAACATAGCCCCAAGACAGTAAATTGACCGAGGTATCAGGTAGGCAGAGCGGAGGTTTGAGAACCAAATATACAAATACGCAAATGCAAATGCGAATACCGATAAAAAGTTCACAACAAGAATCATTGACATTTCAAGTTAAGCCCTCTAATGATTTTTTTTTTAAAATCAGTCCCCAACAGAGTTGCCAGAAAAGATGCGGGTATTATTTTTGGGGGGACGATGCATCGGATATCTATTATCTTTAGAAAAATATTTTTTTTTTAAAAACAAGATAATCCAAGGTATCCGAGCACGTTTTTTAGAAAAATGGAGTCGTCACTTGGCTTTTGAAAAAAATCAAGAAAAACAAAAAGAATGCTGCAGGTCTTTTAAAAATGTATTTAGAAAAAAGAGAGTTCGGGGGTTAAGGTAAGAAAAGAGAAAGTGTTAGGCACCCTTTTCGCCCAACCATGAGGTTGGCCTTTACTTTCTCAATATTGGCTTTTGTTGTAAACTTTTTTAAAGATAACATATACAGAATGAGAGGTTAAAGAGAGTTTCAAAAAAAAGTAAGCAAATAAACAAAATCCTAACTATGATCCTAGGATCATGCAACCTGGTTATTATTTCTAGATATGTCGTACGTATCATTTGAGCAAAGCAAAGCAAAAAACATACGAGTAAGCGATAAAACGATCAAATAAGGATCTAAGGGTCATGCAACAGTGTTTTTATCCCTATTATGCTGTGAACAGGTTATACAGAATAAACAGAAAAGATTTGAACATCATTCTTAAGCTACTAAACATATAGAAAACTCACAGCCACAGTAACAATTGTTGTATCCGCGACAAAAATAGTCACAAAACACACGGTCGTGACAAATATTAGGTTATCACAAAAAATTGAATAAACAAAGCTCACAGCCGTGACAAATAAAAGTCGCGGCCAAGGGTTTTAAGAATCTAGAAATGGTATAATTAACTTACAAGGTCTAAACATGGCTCAAATGAATAGGACATGCACCACCCATTTTTAAGGATCCAGAGACCATGACCTATTTATTTTAGGTTAGATCCACCACCCATCATCCTCTATACAAGAAATATCTCAAAACTGAATACATAGGATATTAAAAATGGTTAACAGAATGCTTGAAATACATTTTTCACGCCACTAGCCTCACAAAACCTCACGGCCGTAACAAAAGGATATGGCGGTCGAGAGATATGAGAAGAAAA
Source organism: Heliamphora pulchella (assembly GCA_032270985.1). NCBI lineage: Eukaryota > Viridiplantae > Streptophyta > Magnoliopsida > Ericales > Sarraceniaceae > Heliamphora > Heliamphora pulchella. Next base: position 990 of record JAULJZ010029387.1, on the reverse strand, counting down.
ACATGCAGCCATGGGAAAATAAATGATAACTGTTACTGTTAGTTTAATAAAACATACGGTCATGACATTAAAAGGTTACGGACATCATATTTTTATAACTACAAAACATACAAAAATAGAGGTGTACAGAATGGAGACCACGACCCATTTTATCTAAGCCAGATCTATCATTTATTCCCCAAAAAGAACATAGACTGAGGTACAAAAAAGAGAAAAGCAAAATAGAATAAGGAAAAGGGAGAGAAGCCTTGAAACAAATAAATAACAGAGAGTTTTGAAAAGAGTTTTCATGTTTCTAGCCTTTAAACAAATGTCATGGCCGAGATAGTAAAATGTTACGGTTGTGAGAAAGGTAGGCAGGAAGGTATCGGCCAGGTTCACAAAAGTAACGGCCGCTACTGTAAGCTTAATAAAATATGCGGCTGTGACATTGAAAGGTCACGGCCGTCATATTTCTAGAACCTCATAAAGCTTTTGATGTGCTCAGTGTGCTTATGAGCATCAAAACGAAATAAAAACAACTGTAATATACTAAATAGAAAGCTATTAATACACTATTTATAAAGAAAACTTGAATGAAAAATGTTTAGATTGAAATAAATGACAAATAAACAATGAAACCAAATGGAAATTTTATCCACGACACCATTAGGGGAAGAAAATGAAGGTTTAGAAGCATGTCGTGGGTTCCAATGGTTACCTCGTATGAATATCCACCCCAAATGGCTTCTCAGGTATGAGAATAGACTACCTCCGAGCCAATACGAGCTCCAAGAACTCTTTCAATGCAACCAAGAACACGAACAAGGCTAGAAAAGCATAGAATGGATGGGAGAGTATCGGGTGAGGGTGTATTTGGGCAGAGTTTGGGTATTCAGGTTGTTCTTGTTATGGTTGGTATACTGAAATCATGTTTTTAGTATTTAATTTTATTTTAATAAAATTAATTTTCTATTTTATGAGAATCTTTATGAACAATATATGCATATC
>JAULJZ010029366.1:0-15195 GCA_032270985.1 Heliamphora pulchella | reverse complement strand
ATATTTTTATTAATAAAATAAAAAAATCTAAAATAAATAAATAACATAAAATAAATAAATCATAATCATTATTAGACTTTCATAAAAATACAAAAATATGTTAGTTTATTTTCGATCATTTTTTTACAACGGTAAATTACCGTCTCAAATAATTACTTTTTAACGTCCATTTACTTACGACGGTAAATTACCGTCTCAAATGACTCTTTTTTGCGTTCAAATTTTGACGACAATAAAAATTGTCTCAAAAGACTCATTTTTTGCGTTTAATTTTTTGCGTCGGCAAATAAACCGTTACAAATGATCTATTTTTGCTACCATCATGTTATGATGGAAATCAATCGTCTCAAATAAACTATTGTTACGACCATTTTTTGTGCGACGGCAAAAAAAACGGTCCCAAATGGCCACTTTTGGCGACCACTCTTTGTGATAGTAAAAAATCGTCGCAAATGCCCTATTATTTGAGACGACAAATTCTAGCAATCGCAAAAGATACTATTTGAGACGGCAAAAGCCACCAACACAAAAAAATTTGACACAAAAAGTGCTTTTTCTTGTAGTGTGTGCATGATATTACTAAGCGAGAATCCACGGCATCGCATGGGGGGCCAAGCTCGATGATCAAACGGATTAAGACAAAGGAAAGAAAAGAACACAAGCTTCAAGATTTTCAGTACAGTGAAAGAATTGCAAAAATACCAAAGATCGATGATACAAAATCTACATTAGTTATTGTAGAAAACCTGAACCCTAAAAATGAACAGTCAAAAGGCAAATTGCCTTAACTCAACGATAACTTTGAAATCTACAAATCTATGAATCAACTGGACAAAAAGCGCCTGATAGAAATATGGGGAAATGAATCAAGTAGGTACCTCTCTTACTTAATGTTTTTAAAAACAACTCTTTAACAAACACATTACAAATAATTTGTTAATGTCTTTTTGGACTTAATGTTATGGTGTGGCGGTTAAATGTCCACAATAATTGTGTATTCATTGAAGACATTAAACATCTAGTGATGGAATCTGACACGACCAGCAATGTGAGTAGTTTATTGTAAATTTGTTTACCACCACATTAAATTTTGTTAACACAAACAAGTACAACAATTGATACATTTATCAGTGAAACAATGATAATTGTATTAGTCTGGTAAAATGTTTAAAGAGTCTGACATTCTATTGATTAACACTGAGACAATCACCTCGATCCATACAGTTAATCGATGCTTACAGCGAATATCTCATGTTATCTCAAAATGCCAGTGGGGTGGTTGAGCATAGATCATTCATATTTATAAGTTTGTTCATGGTACGAGCTGTTAAATGTATAAGATTTGATATTGGTTATTAGTGAATGTTTTTAATTTTTGCATAATTTAATCGCAATGTCATGTAATGTGCACATTTGTGAAAAATCAGCAACTGTTGAAGAATAAAAACAAAATAGCGCTTCAAAGATACATAGACCAAAATATGGATGTGGCACGCCACTGTCGCTTCTCAATCTTCCCAATATATCATGCTAATCACTGGACATTGTTGATACTTGATGCTGAGAAAGGTGAATGGAAGAACTTTAACTCCATAAGACCATGGATTGGTAGGGACACACACTGCTACCATTCAAAAAAAGTTGTAAAAATACTAATCTTCCATTCCGATACATTACACTAACTAATTGGCAATGAGTTATAGTGTAATAGTAAATGTTTGTATTGTATAGAAAGATTACATTGGCCAATATTACAAAGAAGCGTCAAGGGGTGTAGTTTCAACTCAAGATCTTGTAGAGAAAATCATGTCAGTAAATGATTCTCCACAACAGGAATAATGCACGTAAGTATATTTATATGGAAAGATAAGAGACTCTTTTACTATCAACATTGTGAAAATATAATGTTTACACTATTACTAATTTGTGTAACGTATCGTTGTGCAGACTTGACTGTAGAATTATTGTTTGTTACATTATGAAACAGTACGTGAACAATGGAAGTATCAACAGTTCCTTCAACCACAATGATTGTCAAGGATTCAGGATTGAGTTGATACATAATTTCTTAATAACAAAAAGCAAACATGTTACATTGAGAATATATAAGTGTAAATTATTAGTTTCTAATCATGACAGTGAAAGAATTCGTAGTGTAGAACACGGAAATGTTTTTGGTTTGGAAGTAATAGATTTAGCCTAATGGATTTTGTTGAACACCTTTTTTAGAATTAAATAGTTGACATTCAATAAAATATTGTACAGTTGTAATCATTAATGATATGTAGGTTGGAATTTGAAAAAATCAACATCAAGTATACACTATGACAGTATGCATCCTATAGTTGTCACCGATACATTTATCAACAAACTACATTTATCACTGTTAAATGTATCATTGATAAATATATTCCATCACCTGTCGTCTATGCAATGAATTCGATAGTGGTATAACAAAAAAATTATGAAATCAATGATACTGTTAATTGTATCAGTTGGCAACATAGCTTACTAAAGTAAAATAGTTGAACAAATCTGTGTAGAGTGGCAAATGGCAATCAGATTAATCATTAGTACAACTTTGGCAGCATTACAAAATGATAGTTACACATCATTTTGGTCATAGCATGGTGGGATGACCAAAACACAAACTTTTGTTTTGATAATTACACAAAGTTCTAATAAAAAAATAAGCAAAAAACAAGCAGGTAATAAAATAATTCGGCAACAATTCAAAATATCAAAATATTGTCAAATTGAACAACAAATAAGGACAATCAATGTTGTGTTGTTGAATCAATTCATGCAGGATGAAAATTATCCATTCAATAAGACTATAGAACAACCACACATGGGTGAAGATAATCAGTAAGCCAGAAGTCCAAAGAAATAAAACATATAATCTAGCAACGGCTCTTTACATGTTTTCCTATTGTGGTTCCCCAATTTGCCGCAACGACTACATTTTATCTGCTTTAGCTTTTCACCTTGGAGGGGATCCTCATCTTCCACGGTCTCCCAGGTTGTTTCTGTGCTAAAGGTGGAAGTATTGATTCAGCAGGTAATTCATCAGTTGTTTTCCACACAGTTGGAATAGGAAAAATGGATTTTGCATATGATGCTTCATACGTCTAAAGATAATAATACGGATCAATATATGAATTCAAATCCTTCTCGCTCTTCTTAATTGCAGTTACAGCGCGTGAGCACAGGCGTACATTAACTTGCCACTGAGCATAAGAGCAAATCCTCTGCTTCAAATCAATAGAAATTGAAGGTGTTGAATGGACCTCAAATACATCGTCACCGGACATGCTAACCACCCATCCTCTACCCTCTCGAAATGCTTCCTCCAAACCAGAATCAATCTTAGGGCATATAATCCCTTTCCAACCTTCTGCTTTGATCCTCCATCTTGACATTTGATTCATCAATTTCAAATGTATCTTATCAACCAATTGGGTTATCGGCAAATGTCTCTCCCCACTAATCCAATTATTAAATGATTCCACTACATTAGACCACCTCTCCCCATACTGACATCCCTCAAAGTATACGTTAGCCAAATATTGAGAGAGTAAATCACTCAGAAAACGATGCACTCTCTTACCACTCTCACGCCCCAATTCTTCATACAATTGGTTGAAAATATCAAGAGTGGGTGCGTATACACACTTTGATAAAAGCGATACTAATTTCTCCCCGAATCCATTAGGGGTACCACTAAGTTGATTTCGAAAATTTACTTTCAAGTGATGCAAACAGAAAGCATGATATGATGATGGAAATACCTTCGGAACCGACTCAAGAAGTCCATCATTACGATCAGAAACAAACGTTATATTCCTTGACGTGTCCAATATATTTCTGAGATGTGATAAAAACCAATGCCAATTGTCCTCATCAATTGTCCTCATTCTCGAACTCAACAATGGCATAACAAACTGGGAATAATCCTGAAACAGATAGAAAAAAATAATGTTATTGCATGAACTAAAACGATTATACATAAAGTGATACATTTATTAATACAACTGATAAAATTAAATAACTAATACTATTACATGTTCGTTCATTAAATTAACACATCTAAAACAATGATATAAATGATACAATTGTCAATCTGCTAGCACAATTACTAATACCTAACTAACAAAATTTTTAAAAAATAATAACTGATACAACTAACATAACTGATACATTTATGCATACCATCTTATCTACAATAGCTGGTACAATCATAATTAAACGATATACAATTACAACTGATAATATCATATTTCAATTCAAACTCACTGACCTTGGTTCTCATCCCTGCTTGTTGCTGCAAGCAAATTTCCCTTGTATCGTCCTTTAAGAAATGTCCCATCAAGAAACAATTGAGGACGACAATAGTTAAATCCCACAATACAGGCACGGTAAGCAACAAATAATCGTTTAAAACGCCTCGTGTCGATGCAACAATCTAACTGAATATAACTTCCAAGATTAGCCGCTAATGCAGCATCACCATACCACTTCAACTCATTGAATGAACAATAATAGTCATCGAGAACATCACCCTTGGCTTTTTCAACACCCATCCAAGCCCGATAGTAACTAATGTTAACCCCATAGTTAACCTTGAACTGATGAACAACATCTACAGCCTTCTTCAGCGGCGTACCTCAAACTTCATCTACAATGATACTGCAAACCAACTTAGAACTCATGTGTGCATTAGTTGCTGTGTGTACATCTGCTCCACATGTGTGTTCATTTATCAATTTTCGAATGTAGAAATAATCATTAAAATGACAAACTCTAGCATGGACCAGCCACATACAACCCCTCGACTCCCTAAAAAGACAATGAGCAGTGACCCTAGTCCTATCATTTTTCACATATTGGAATTCGAAGCCACGCTCAATAGAATATTTTTAGAGTTCGTTGCGAAATTCTTCAACACCTCCTTCAAATTTTTGTCCCACATGACTAATGACATTCGCCCACGCAGAAGACAATAACACTTTTTGTTTCTTAGAACTAAAATTTGGCAACAAGTCAGCATTACTATCATGTTCATCCCACCATGTTTGCTCACATTGTTCACTACTCCCATCACTCATATCTTCACTACTAGAACCCTCAGCCGCTAATTCGAACTCGTTATTATTCTCCTTCATCTCAACATCAATAGAATTTCCAACACCAGTACCCATAATTGCAAACATTGTTTGTAAGTCATCGTCATTGTCCAACATACAATGCGAATGGCCTAGCAATACATAAGTTAAAGATAAACTTGCCTCTTTTAATGAGCTCCACCTGTTTCGCACTATGTTCAAAAGAAAATCATATGAAAGCATCTTGTCAACAATTATTGAAGTTGTATAACTTCCATACTTGCACAACAATACTAAAGGACTTTCTATCGTAGCCAACCACAAAAAAAAACCTACAATGAAAAACAAATGTTAACATCAATTAGAATCCTACTGAAATGTATAAAAGATACTAAAACTCATTTCAAAAAATATTAATTTATTCTAACTGATACAGTTATCAGTTGAAATCGAATTCTGAAAATTGTACTGTTGTTGCTACTGATAAATGTATCAGTTGAAGTTTAATTCAGGAAACGGAACTATAGTATCAACTGATAAATGTATCAGTTACATACGGATTCTGAAAATTACACTATTGTTTCAGCTAATAAATGTATCAGAATAAGATTTTCTAGGTATCTCATCAATGCTTTACCATAACTACCCTGCTATTTTCTCATTTATTTAAATGCGCAAAATCAAACATAAAATAAAAATTTCAAAATAGAACTAATATGAACTACATTGAATACGTGGAGCTACAAAACATAAAAAATCCCAAATAGAACAAATATGAACTATCTTGAATATATACAAACTGAATCATTCGATAAAAAGAGATTTCTTATCCATTAATCGAAATAAAAGCGTCAAAAAATTGTTGATATTAAAATATTCTCATGACAAAATGTGAGATCAAAACAATCCAAAACAAAATGCACATACCAGTAAAAATTGGGAGAGCCTTCAAATTGAAAACATGTAGAATATTTTTAGCACAACAAAATGGCACGAAACAACTCTGAAAATGTGTTGAAATCTATTCCAAGCCTGGAAAATTGTTCAAATATCAATTTCCAATTAAATCGTATGCCACATAAGATATGTTCAAATATATTCTCTCTATATGGAAATGTGTCTGTTTAGCCTCATTATTAATGTGGGAGATATTTTTCAAACTAAACATTTGTGTAACTGACACCTAAAAACAGGGGAAGTAGAATATTCTCCTTGTACAACGTGATAAGTCAATATCATATGAATTATGTGCATCCTAGAATGAAGGGGATTCAATGGAAAATATAGCACTGGTTCTTAAATGGGATAATGCTTCCTACAATCAAGAAATTTAAATAGGAACAATAGCACCGATTCTTAAATAGGATAATGCTTCTTACAATCAAGGAATTTAAATAGGAACAATAGCACCGGTTGGAAAAGGGCAAAATGGACCCGAAAATCATAAAATTTTAAAAAACGGACTAAACCTAATACAAAAAAAAACGGTAGGACTAAAACTCTTACATTCTTCAAAAATGGGACGAAAACTCAATTAATCCTTAAAAATTTAACTTAGATTACATGATTTTATAAGAAAGACTTAATTAGAAGTTATTTTCTTAAGAAAAATATTAATGAAGTTTATAATAAATAAAACTTAAATATAAGAAAATGTTTGAAAGTTTAAGATAATAACCCAAATTTTCTTTCTTATATGACATGTAGATCAGGAACTGCACGCATCAAATAATTGAACGATTCTGCTATCTAGGTCAGTCATTCAATAGCTGAGTTAGTTTTAGTTTCACATTAATGCTTGATATATTGTATCTGATATGGAATTGACGAATTGATTATAGAATTGAAGGAATTGTGAGAATGATTGTTTAAACGGCGTCCTGATCGCTAGGGGACGATAAAGATACTAGCGAGGTGAATGAAATAAGGGTAGAGTCATAGCCAAATGGCTAAGGAATGATCGTATCCAATGTATGTTATCTTATAAAGGGTCGCTCCCTGCTAATTGCTGATTGAATCGTTAAACAAATATCATTTTGAAATGGAAAAACTGTTAATGACTCAAATATCAATGAATTCACACTATTTTTTGCTAATGGACGTATTTTTAACATCTCAGGTGATGCTTTAAAGGAAAAGTTTTGCTGAAATATGTCTATGTCCTGCTTGAGATCACTTGCATGCATAACTTGCAAACTCTGGAGATTTTTGAAACGAGATCTGGGACTTGTAAATGAATTTTTTTTTTATGAAAATGATTTATTTCTAGATTCTTTTACTGTTTACAAATAACAAATCTTCTAAATGAAGATAAAGAAAGAGGCCTCGGGTGAGTTTTGACTCACTAGGCGATCGCGGACGCCATAAATAAAAATAAGTCGTGACATATTTCGACAAGATGGTACCCAAAATCATTCTCAACAAGTCCATAAGAAGTGAGCATAGTACAACGGATAGTTGTATGCTGCGTTCAAAAGAGAAATTGCTGCAAAAATGGAATCTACGGTTGGAAGAGTACAAATTTCACTTTGTGCAGTAGTAAGTTTAGTAAGTTGAATTATTGTTGTCATCATTAAATGAAATTTTTTTTTACGAAAATAATTTATTTCTAAATTCTTTTACAGTTCATAAATGACAAATCTTCTAAATAAAGATAAAAAAGAGGCCTTAGTTGAGTTTTGTGTCACGCTCCGAACTCCGGGTCACGCGAAGATCCTACTAACATCACTAAACCGTCCCAACACAGAAAGGGGTTTAAAACGAAAAAGCCCAAACAAGGCTGAAAACCTTTGTAAAATGTACTACTAAGGGTTTATCCAATTTGAAAGGGCAGCCAAGAGACTATCGTTACGGTCCCACATGCTAAGCCTTTTTTTTTTTAAACAAAGTAAACTTTTTATGTAAAGAAATCCTTTTACAAAAAAGATGTGGAAACCGTTCTAAAAATCATCCTTGAAGCACAAGTTTCAATGAAACTTAAACCATTTAACAATAAAAACGTGATACAACAAACCCAAGATTACTCTCGAATGCATAAATTATGCATACATCCATAATAATTGCATGCATTACAACATGTTACATCAAAGCATGGAACATATACAGAAAGGTATAAACTACCTAACAGAGACCAACAACATGGTCTAACACCAGCCACCTTCGGGCACCTCAGGGTCTCCCAACAGGGCCACTGCCACCTGAAAAAAGGTTTTAACAAAAAATCTCACACCGTGAATCGAAACCCAATAGGGAAAGACAATAAAACTGTAAAGTAGGAAAATGCAATTATAAGCATTCAGGCTCAACCACAGGAGTCAAAAAAGTTTTCCCACCCTGAAAATCACAAGTTTTCCATCAGGCCAACACAAGCCTCAACAGGGTTTTACTTCAGAAAACCCCAAGTTTCCACCCTTTAAAACCATGCATATCATCCTCACAGATATCATGCCACAGTTAAAGGAAAACGATAATAAAACATGATCTTTTTTCACCCGGATCACACAACCGGGAGCCAAAATGTTATTTTTTCACTCGAAACACACAACCGAGGAAAAATAAAACAATAAGCTGTAAATACAGAATTCTCCACTCGGGACACACAACCAAGCAACACGATAAAATATAATCCTATGTACCGACTCTGCCACACCGACAAAGGTAACAACTATGGACTCTCGTCCATTACCTTAGACCCGTAGGCTTAGTAATGACAAGTTCTATATGGAGTCACAACAACGACGCCATTAACGGAGGCAACCGAGCCACTCAATTTACGGGACCTGAGCCCGAGGGTACAAAGCACCCACAAACACTCAATTTACGGGGACTAACCCGAAAGTACAGAGCATCTACGCTGCGCACGTTTTCGGACTTACACCGAGGAGCAATAGAAGCCCAACTCAACAATATACCCATTGTCACGGTACATCTATGGAGAACATTTCAAAACCCGCAAAGAAGTTTTGCATCACATGTATAAAAGTGATCCAATCCATCCCACATGGAGATCTACAAGCATGTAACAACTTATGCCACCTAAAACGTTTTAAAAACTGAGACTCAACCCCGAGAGTTAGCTCCAAACCTCCAAAAATACGTTTTTTACAAAACACCTCGTTTTCAAACCTCCTTTTGAAAACCACGTGTATCAACACACCCAATTCATGTATAAAACCACGAAAAGGCGTAAAATCCACTTTTTACCCAAAACCAAGGTTTTGAACATGAAAACAACATTTAATGCATTTTTTGCCCAGTGAAAACACGTATAATCGCACATAACAACTTTAAACAGTCGTAGAGTCTAGAACCCTACCTCGCTGAGCCAAAAGCTCGAAGCCTCAAAAATTGAACCTCGACGAAACGGGATTCTGTCCGGATGGATGTGAAGCCCTCGACTCCAACATCACGGATCTGCTGTCTGATTACTGAAAATCGAGCTCCGGGTCCTTTAAAAGCTAGAGAGAAGGTAGAGAGAACCGAAACTTAGCTTAGAAGCTAAGGAATCCAAAATATCTCCAAGCTCTTGATATTTATAAAAAGTCGCACCAGGCCTCCACTGCTCGGGCGCCTAACCACCGCTCGAGCGGACCCCTGCCGACATACCACTCTACCATACCTCCGCTCGAGTGCCCAACCACCACTCGAGCGGTTACCTGCCAGACCACTCTCTGCCACCACCCCGCTCATGCGCGCTCCCACCGCTCGAGCGGTCAACGCTGGGGAAAAACCTGAAGAAAAGGGACGCTGAACATTCCTTAAAACCTCATCTTTCTCCTTCGAACATATCTATTGTGCATAACCAAGCTCCAAGTACTCACTTGAAACATCACCAAGGTCAAGAGTGAATTTCAACTCCATCAACACTGAAATCATTTCCAAAATGAAACGGGTCAGGTTCTCACAACTCTCCCCCCCACCCTTAAAGGAATTTCATCCCCAAAATTCTACACTGCAGGTCAAACCCAACGTTGTCCCGCAACTATCAATAATTTCTGATGCAAACCCAACGGTACTGCATGACAGCCTATATGCCCGAGCAATTGAAATCCCAAACATGTCGTCACAAAACTAGCACCAAGAGGACAACCGTCGTCACACAAGGAAAACACGATTTGCAGAGTTGATCTCTATACAAACTGTCCACCCGTGTAAGTTCTACTGACACCACTATCATCCAGAAAACATCCCTGTAACATTGGATCAAATCCAGCTTGCACTGCCAAACCTCAAAACATAACTCTCACTGAGCTCAAACCATGCCGGCCACAAACGCCACATATGAGACCAATCTACTGTGGTACTTGATCCCAAACATTCTCTATTCCATGACATAGAGATTACTACCCCTTCATTCTTATACCACTAACTGGCTCAAGCACACCTCATAACACACACCAAGGACTATCTCCACACGTCTAAACACACGACGTCGAACCTTAACATCGACCACCAGGAGTCACAAGTTCCACACACAAACTTTACCCAAATCCTGACGATCACCAAACGTCCACTGAATTTGATACCACATCATCGCCCAACTGATACCAACATCACCATCACTGAAGCTGACATAATGCCGATCCACGAGCAGCAACACAACACCTAACTCCAGAGAAAAGCTCACTTAACTCACCTAGAATACCAAGGAATAAATCGCATCAAACCTTCAAACCTTCGCCCTCCATCTGATCATCCATCACGAATGACTATTCTCACTCAGGAGAAACAGCAGGTAGGACACCATTGTCTGGGACAAGGTTCCACACGATAAAAAAAAAAACCAATCCGGTATCACAGCCACAAAGTCACCTGACCCAAACGAGCCACTTAACCGAACACGTCACGAAGGCAGACCATCCCGTAGGTATCCAACAACTTACAGAAACCCAACCGTGTCTCCCGTGCAACCGCACACCACTACACAGCATTACACATCTCAGTGCCTCGCTATCCAATAACTAATACCAAAGCTACAGATCAACCTTAAATCAAACTGGATTGTCGTCGTTCGACAAAGTGAATATGATGATCATCATCCAACATCAACCCCAACGTAGAATACGCACATCAACCCCTTCAGTCCCTAGACTTGTCCATCGAGTAACCAACCAAAACTTGCATCTGGCACTTAGCAATTTTCTCACATCTAAAACTCATCACGACCCTTCCGCCCCTAACCAAACAATCGCGTCGGTCCGAACAGGCCACACCAACCAAGGCTTCTCAAACATCGTACTCTTAGGACTACCGTTCACACAAACAACGGTTATGCCAAAGCACAACGCTTTCCACAGTTGACAACCACTCCTCGTCTCCAAGAACTTTAAGCAGTTCCAAATCCTTAAACAGAACAAAGGGCCAGACTCTCAAGTTCACCAAAAACCCGCCATGTGAATGTCACCGCCGCATGGTTCCGCCAAGATTCCCATTCTGCCAAGTGCTAGAAGCACAAGCATACCCGCAAAATCCAGAACAAGCTACACATAATAGTTAACAAGTTCCAGCTAATCACAATAGAAAACAACTCTACATTTTAACACCAACTTCCCTTGATGACATAACAAACAAAGTGTTCCTGGTCTACCAACTCGACCTCACAGGAAACACAACTCCAAATGATCCAACCAACATACATAGCAAGCCACACTTTGACCTGGTACCACAACCTGTCATGTGTACCACACGCATACGTACTCATTTACGGTCTTCCATTAACCCCCATCATGCAATTCTTTACGGTCCCCAATCGCGGGAGCAATCGGATCCCAAGTAATACACACAGATGCTCTATGTCCAAACGGCATATATCTATGCACCACGCGTCGAAACCATGAAGGACCAAACCCACAATAATTTGATCACGGCAATACAAGTCCTTGAGTCGCAACTCCAAGGGTCACAACACGGAAGCAGAGTCCACAGAGATATCCACAGTCTCAGAACATAACCAAATCCTGATTCGATTAAGAACCCGGCATCTCCGTCCAACTGAGATAAAATAACTCACACCAGACAACCACCTACAAAGAAACTTTATCTCGGTCCAGAGAGAAGAAAAGGGTCAACAAAACCCAAGACCTAACCTCAACGTACTCCCAGTACCCATCAACACTTGGCCTTCAAAGAACTCTGTCAACCTTATCTTGAAACCATATTGACCACAGTCAAGCAGCTGCCGTCAACTCTGATCACGGTACTCAAACCAGCTACCACACCAATCTCTCAACTCTTCGGCGTCATTCGCACACATACGAATACCACCAAGCTGCACACCTTGTACAACACCTCCCATCCCATAGGATTACAACCTCATGCGTGCACAGAGGCACACGTCAACAGTTCCATTGCGCCAAAATCTCGCTCCATAAGGTTGCGCTACACACCTAACTCCTACTAGGCAAACCACAGCCATGCCACGACCTCGAGGCCACTGTCCCAGTAGCTCACATAAACAAAGAGCACAGCACCGAACAAAGGAAACTCAATCCTGAGACCTTCCCTCTAGAGTTACTAATAACTCCCACAACATGTAGACACCTTCTGCACTTTCGCTAGTAAAACGCACCGATCATAGGCATCGTAACCCATGATTTCTCATCTATCGTCTCGGGCTAGCCAAACCACACGGTACATTGCTGAACTTTATCACTCCACACTTCATTCCCATGGGCAAACAACCTACCCACCTCAGAACCGAAGGTCGAACACAAACAACCTCCAGACATATCACCTCCGGATACATCATCTCAGCACTAAACCAACCATACTCTCGAAGCCGTCGACAATCCTTTCGAACCTCATGCACCCAGCACGGTTCCCAGACACGATCTCCTAATCATGGAGCTAATGACCAAACCACAAACCTACATTCCCATAAGAATCCCACGAAACTGATACTCATCGCATGATGAAATCATAACCAGAACCCTTACACATTCCAACATAGCCTTAACCCATGCTTTTACCAGCATAACTACAACTCATACTCGGCCCCATACCTCGAGTTCACTCATGCGAAACTTAAGTCTCAGACCTCAAAAGGTATACAACGTCCAAGGTCTTCAGAACTACACAGACCACCAACAGCATCCCGATTACCAGGGATTATCTCTAGAACCTCTCACGTTCTGCTATCTCAACACACACACAGCCAAGGATTATCACGCTCTCATCCACTATGTTCCCGTCCATACTCCATCCTGAGTACACAGCTCATGACATAGCATAGCTCAAGACATACCTAATCCATCACACGGCCAAAATTACGTACTTCAACGTTACCCGGAAGGGATGATCACTATCCACCAATCTAGTCTTCACGACTGATTTCCAGGGTTTTGGACACTCCATTGTCCCTACTCACAAGGCTATCCTTAACACCACTATCACTACAACTTCTGGTAACTTTCTCTCAAGAGAAGCCAGCTACCCAAGCCAAAGCCATCAACCATGCTTCGACTATACCGCAAAACTCTGCTCATTCCAACACTCAACAGGGCACCAACCGAGGCCACCCTCACTCAGCTGAACCCAACTCACTGCCGAGTTCTGAAACACACCAAGCAATCGAACCACTGCCACTGAGTCGCACATCCCAGACCCCAAACCACGGTCTCGAAGGGTGCACGGGTCATACAAAAGAACACATGAAACACGACAACCTAAGGTCGATCTATCATGTTATTCCTACCACATACCACATAATTACAACAATTATGCAGACACTACATACATACCGAGGAGAACCGACAAGAATGACTCGTCACTTTGGATAACCCACCTAGATTCCTTGTCAGAAATCACGTTCGTGAAACGCATTTCTAACTTGGCTCCCAAGTTTGTTAATCCAAACACAAGACTAATCAATTCTAAGGTCCAACCTCCATGCTCACATATACACGACATGTTCCAAACACAGGCAACCAAGCACACACATATCTTTCCTCATAAGGTAACACACCCTCTTTCCACGACTCATAGGTATTCGAACCCAGAGCTCTGATACCAAGTTATCACGCCCCAAACTCCAGGTCACACAAAGATCCTACTAACATCACTAGACCGTCCCAATACAGAAAGGGGTTTAAAACCAGAAAGCCCAAACAAGGCTGAAAACCTTTGTAAAATGTACTACTAAGGGTTTATCCAATTTGAAAGGGTAGCCAAGAGACTACCGTTATGGTCCCACATGCTAAGCCTTTTTTTTTAAAAAAAACAAAGTAAACTTTTTATGTAAAGAAAATCCTTTTACAAAAAAGATGTGGAAGCCGTTCTAAAAATCATCCTTAAAGCACAAGAATTTAAATGAAGCTTAAACCATTTAACAATAAAAACGTGATACAGCAAACCCAAGGTTACTCTCGAAAGCATAAATCATGCATACATCCATAATAATTGCATGCATTATAACATGTTACATCAAAGCATGGAACATATACAGAAAGGTATAAATTACCTAACAGCACCAACCACCTTCGGGCACCTCAGGGTAACCCAACAGGACCACTGCCACCTGAAAAAGGTTTTAACAAAAAAATTTTACACCGTGAGCCGAAACCCAATAGAAAAAGACAATAAAACTGTAAAGCAGAAAAATGCAATTATAAGCATATAGGCTCAACCACAGGAACCAAAAAGATTTTTACTCTCTAAAAACCACAAGTTTTCCATTGGGCCAACACAAGCCTCAACACGGTTTTACTTCAGAAAATCCCAAGTTTTCACCCTTTAAAACCATGCATATTATCCTCACAGATATCATGCCACAGTTAAAGAAATACGATAATAAAAATTATCTTTTTTCACCCGAATCACACAACCGGGAACCGAAACGTTATTTTTTCACTCGGAACACACAACCGAGGAAAAATAAAATAATAAGCTGTAAATACAGAATTCTCCACTCAGGACACACAGCCGAAGAGACACTATAAAATGTAATCCTATGTACCGACTCTGCCACACGGACAAAAGTAACAACTATAGACTCTCGTCTATTACCCTAGACCCGTAGGCTTAGTAATGACAAGTTCTATACGGAGTCACAACAACGACGCCATTAACGGAGGCAACCGAACCACTCAATTTA
>JAULJZ010029355.1:0-15195 GCA_032270985.1 Heliamphora pulchella | reverse complement strand
TCAGATGGAGAGGATACTATTATATACAGTTAAGTGTTAACCATCACCTAATCCCAAATCAATCGCTTCGCAATGAACCCTTCAGATTGAGAAGTGATCCACACTAACCATTATTCAGAATTATCCCTAAAGGAGAGATTTGTTCTGGTAATACCGCAATTAATCTGTCTGATGGAGAGGAAGGCCTTACTGCCAACACGCAGAGTTTAATTGCATCGCCTACAAACTGGTAATGAGACCGCGAAATTTATCTGTGAATAAATTCTCTTTCTCACTTAGATTTTTGAATAATTTTGATTTGAGGGTTATAAAAATTCGTTTAATTAAAATAAATTTATTAATATCAAAAGTCACACGATCTGAAAGAATCAAACATCCTTCCGTGTACATGATTTCAAAGATTCTGGTTTACCAAACCATCTTTTCGTGTTTAAATGTGTAACAAATAAAATTTAATAAATGCACAGTTTTTCCTTTTGCTTTTCAGCTAAGGTAGTGATTAAAGGTATTTATTTGTTTTATTTTCTATTTCACATTTTTTGAAAAATAATAATTTATTTCGATTAAATATTTTTTATTTAATTAATTCAAAATTCAGAATTAATTTTCACATTTTTCTAAGATATCTAATTTTTAAAAAAAATCATCTTAAACGTGAAATTTTGTAAAAAATAAAATATCTAAAAAATTTTCATTTAATTAATTAATTAATTAAAAAAAACTTAATTTTATTTTTCATTACAAAATATTTTTATTAAAATCAAAATTTTGAATTAATTAAATTAATAAGATAAATAAAACCAATATATATCGTTCACGCAGTTAATAAAAAAATAAATTAAATGCAAGATAAATATTCTAATTTTATGATCGAATTGAAACTCTAAAGAGTTTCTGTCTTCTGTTCTAATAAACGTTATGTTATCCAGATTGCATTAAGATTCCTTAATATTATGTAATAAATCATATCAATCAGGAACACCAAAAAAACAGCACCATCGCTGCCCCAATCTTGATCCCAAAATACTGCGTTGTCAACCACTGTGTGGAAGATTGCAATTAACCGAAACGGTGCTTTGAAAAATAGGTTGCTGTTGGATGCTATTTGGAATTGTGCTGCTTATGTTTCATTAAAAAAACGTGCGCCTGGAATTGTACTGAAGTGTGCTTCAAAATCGGCTCAATTTGCACCTGGAATTAAAAGCTGCTTAAGGCAGCGTTTGGCACAGAAACTGCTGCTGGAAAACAGCGCCTCGATTGGCGCGGTTGCTGAGTTGGTGCCGCTGTGCAAGCTTCTTTTTCGCCACTGTTGCAGAAAACAATTTGCCGCTTACTGTATTGAAAAACTGGCGCCGCCCCAGCCTTTTGCTTGCTGCTTTTTGGAATCCGCTGAAGCTTGAGATTGGGAAACCACTGTTTGCTCCTTGCTTTGGAGTTTGCGCATAACTGAGAAGCAATCGGCGCTTGTTTGGCGTTGCTGTTTTGATTGCCGCAGCCACTCAGGCTGCGTTTGGCTGCTGAAAAAACTGCTGTGTGCCTTTTTTTTCCTTGAACTTCAAAAATAGTGCGCCAGCTGCTATTTGCGCCTTGATTACCGAACTGTTTGGGAACAAAAAGCAACGCTACCCAAGGCAGCGTTTGGCTGCTGCGGCGACCCTTTTTTTTTCTTTTGCAAACCACAAAAACAGTGTTGCTGGTGCTGATTGAATCTTCAATCAAAAAACCGCCGTAGCTTCGTGTTCTTCAAGTTGTTCTTCATTCTTTTTATTTTTTTAATTTTATTTTGATAACATAAAATTAAAAAAAAAACTAAAAACTAAAAAATAATTTTTTACATTGATCCTATGCTTCCGTAGAGTTCACAAGCAATCTATCACGATCAACCCTCGTGGTTAAAAAAATAATTAAATTAAATCATCATCCACGCATTCAATGAAAATAAAGTATGATCATAAAATCGGGATTTAGAACGCCAGCAAAACAAAGTTAGCAACAGTTCTAAAACTACCCGGCTCCGATAACCGTAAACAAAAAATAAAACGGCTCTGATACCAATTTGTTGGAGGAAAAACTGTCAAGATCATTGTTTTATAAACGATTTTCGGTAAAAAATTAGCTGGACGGAAAAACGCCAAAACAGGCTCCAGATAAAACTTTTAGCGTTTGAACGATCAAAATAAAATCAATGCAACCAAAGTTAATTTAGAAGAATACCTTTTGTCGATCTATTCTTCAACTACGATTTGATTCCGAGTGGAAGCTCTAGTCAGATCTTCCATCGTATTCCCTTATGTAATCCTCAAACGTAGTATGGGTTACGGACTATCAAAAACTCGTACCGGCAAAATCCCAATATCTTTCGTCTTGAAAAACAAAATATGATATCATATCAATGACATAAAACTAGTTCAGTCTATCCGCATATATATAAGGCTACAGTAGGGATCTGGGGAGTAATTATGAGTAAGACTTTCAGTGGAACACAGACACTTACCAGTAATTTTTGCAATTTTCATAAAACACTGAATTATAGTTCACATCACTAAAGAACTATATTTGCACTCTAACCCATAATCTCAAGACCTTCTTGCATTGAACTCCTGTAATTAAATGCTTACCATTTCTCCCCAGATAATTTAATTTAATCAGCATATTGATATTCCTGAAGTTCTTTCGCTTAACTTATTTAACCATCGAATAATCAAATCCACCTGCAGAGTTTGGCCCGGTCAAAACTTATGAGCATCCTTAAGGGGGTATCGTCAATCCCGATCTATCGGGATATGAATTTCATCAATAATTAATATTTACAATATAAATAATACCTCTATCTAACTTACCGAGAATATAGACCCATATAAGATCGCACCCTCTAATGAATCAAATTAACGAATATTAAATATATGCAAATCAATAATTATTTTAGGATTAAGAGGATGAACACTATTCATAATAATCTTGGAGTGTGAATTAATTTATATAGTCAGTATAAAATTAATTACCCCAAATATCCCGTTCAAAACACAAAATGTATTGACACAAAGAGTCGAAACAATAGACGACGCTATTATCTGTTTCCCATAACCAAGACAGACCTACTAAAACTCTGTAGCACAGTCGTACCGATAGTATGTCAATTTCCATCTAAACTGTGAATATAAAACTTATATTCTGCAACAACCTAAAACCTGATCTTCTGTGTGTAAATCATACTCTACACACCAGATTAAATACTATACATAATATTGGGCATCCATGCATAACATTAAGTAAATAATATACATACATTACTTATAAAGATTCTCATAAAATAAAAAATTAATTTTATTAAAATAAAATTAAATATTAAAAATATGGTTTTCAGTATACCAACCCTAACACCAAGTGGCTGCAATTATTGAAAAATTACCGCCATCTTGAAAAGATTTCAAAAATTATCTTAAACACAAATGCAAGGAGATGCGACTTAAAGACTTAATTGTGGTGCTGAGGATCGAAGAAGACAATAGATTCTTCGACAAAAGAATTGAAAATTCCTCCTTGGAGTCTAAAGCCAATGTAGTGGAACATGGGAAGAAATCCAACAATAAGTAAAGAAAATTCTCTGCACAAGGTTCCAAAAGCAGTGACACAAAGAAGTTCAAAGACAAATGCTATGCGTGTGATAAGCCAGGACACTTGGTGAAAGATTGCTGCAAACGCAAGAGTCAGGGGAACTCCGGCTATAAGCAGAAAACTTTCGAAGCCAATATGACAGAAGTGGAGAATCAGTCATGCGACGTGTCAGAAATCAGCCTTGCAATAGTTGTGTCTGAAGTGAACTTGGTCAGCAATCCAAAAGAATGGTGGGTAGACACTAGGGCTACTCGTTAGTTCAGACAAGAGAATGTTCACAACCTATCAGCCGGTGGAGGATGGAAAACTACTCTTTATGGGGAATTCTTCAACTTTCAAGGTTGACGGAGAAGGGAAGGTGATTTTGAAGATGACGTCTGGCAAGGAACTGATGCTCAATGATGTACTGCATGTTCGGACATTTGAAAGAACTTAGCTTCTGGGTCATTGTTGAGTAAGAGGGGTTTTAGGCTAGTTTTTAAGTCAGACAAAATTATTCTCACCAAGAGTGGAATGTTTGTAGGTAAAGGGTATGTGAGCTATGGGCTTTTTAAATTAAATGTAATGACTGTATTCCATACAATGAATAAGATAACTACTTCTTCTGCTTATATGTTTGGGTTATCTAATGTGTGGCATGGTAAGTAAGGTCATGTTAACTATGATACCTTACATAGGTTGGTTAACAATGATTATTTGCCTAAATTTCATATCGATCCAAATAATAAATGTAAAATTTGTGTAGAAGCAAAACTTGTTAAATTGCCTTTCCATTCAATTGAATGGAGTACCGAACCTCTAGAATTAATTCACAGTAATATTTATGACTTTAAGTTTGTGCAGACTAGAGGTGGTAAAAAGTATTTTATTACTTTCATAGATGATTGCACTAGATATTGTTATCTTTACTTATTGAGAAATAAAGATGAGGTATTAGCCATATTTATATAGTAAAAGACGAAGTTGAGAATCAACTTGGCAAGAAAATAAGAATTTTTAAAAGTGACGGAGGTGGTGAATATGAATTACCATTTGATGAGTTATGTTCAGAACATGGTATTATACACCAAATTATGACACCTTATTCACATCAGCAAAATGGTGTTGCTAAACGGAAAAATCGTAGCTTAAATGAAATGACGAATGCCATGTTGATAAGTTCTGGTTTACCTCAGAACTTGTGGAGGGAAGATTTGCTTTCCGCAAATTATATTTTCAACAAGTTACCCTACAATAAAACAAATAAAACGCCAATGAGTTATGGAAGGGTTGTAAACCTTAATACAAATTCTTAAAATTGAGGGGGTATTTGGCTAAGGTGACGGTCCATGTTCCTACAAGATCATAAATAGGATCAAAAACCGTTGACTATATATTTATTGGATACGCGAATAATAGTAGTGCAAATCGTTTTTTGATGCATAAATCAGAAATTGAGGATATGCATGAAAATACTATTATTGAATCAAGAAATGCGTGATTTAAAAAAAAAACTTTCTGTGTAATTCTACATGAGGATTAAGTCCTCTTAAAAGGACTTATAACACTACAAATGAAGATGAACCCAGACGTAGTAAAAAGGTAAGAACTTCGAAATCATTTAGTCCGAATTTTCTAACTTATTTGATGAAAAATGAGCCCCAAAGCTTTTAGAAAACTATGTCCACACCTGAAGCACTTTATTGGAAGGAGGCTGTCAATAGTGAAATTGAATCCATCTTGCAAAATCATACTTAAGAATTGATGAATCTTCCACCGAGTAATAAACCTCTGGAATGTAAATGGATATTCAAGAGAAAAATGAAAGCAGAAGGTTCAATAGACAGATACATCGCAAGACTTGTTATCAAATGATACAAGCAAAAGGAAGGAGTTGACTATTTTGATACATATTCTCCGATTACAAGAATAACATCAATTCATATGTTAATTTCTTTAGCAGTCTTATACAATGTTCACATACATCAACTAGATGTTAAAATAATCTTTCTAAATGGAGAATTAAATGAGAAAACATATATGGAACTTTCACGCCCCAAACATCCGGGTTACGCAAAAGCTCACCAAAACACCGTTTATGAAAATAAGGTTTTCATAAGAAATCAAAATGTACAACATTTGGATAAAATTCCCACAGTTCAACTCTCATAAACTGGAACATGCATTCTCATACATGAATAAGTATATCGCCTCCAGGCGTACAAAATCAGCCTTCTGAAATAGGCATCACATGTTGAAGTACATGTGCAAAACAAGAAAAACTACAGCAAGTCTTCCATCACTCTGCAGCTAGGTCAACTCATCATGCTCACCCAAAAAGGTTTTACTGCAAAATCTCACACCGTGAGCCGAAGCCCAATAGAACATAGACAATAAAACTATAAAGCAGGCTATGCAATTATACACATACGGGCTCAACCACGGGAGCCAAAAAGGTTTTCCTTTAAAAAACCATCAATTTTCCACCAGACTAACACGAGTCTCAAAAGGTTTTATCTCATAAAATCTCACATTTTTCATCCTTCAAACTATGCATATCATCCTAACATATATCATACCACAGTTAAGGAAAAGCTATAAATAAACAGTAAGCTTGACTCAGGCCACCAAATTGAGGAGAAAGATAAAATGTAATCCTATGTACCGACTCTGCCATACCGACAAAGGTAACAACTATAGACTCTCATCCATTGCCCTAGAACCACAGGCTTAGTAATGACAAGTTCTATACAGAGTCACAACAACGACGCCATTAGCAGAGGCAACCAAACCACTCAATTTACAAAAACTAGCCCGAAGGTACAGATCACCTGCTGCTTAATTTACGGGACTTGAGCCTGAGGGAACAAAGCACCCAAACACACTCAATTTACGGGGACTAATCCGAAGGTACAGAGCACCTACGCTGTGCACATTTTCGGACTGACACCGAGGAGCAATGGAAGCCCAACTCAATAATACCCACTGTCACGGTACATCTGTGGAGAACATTTAATAACCCACCATAGCTCAACTACGAAAATCCATAAAACAGTTTATACAATACATGTATAAAAGAGATCAAATCCATCCAAATGGAGATCTAAAACCATTTCCAACAAAATGTTTTAAAAAGGGTGAGACTCAACCCCGCGAGTTAGCTCCAAACCTCCAAAATCACGTTTTTCACCGTTTTCACCAAATACCTCGTTTTCAAACCTCTTTTGAAAACCGCGGATGTTAACACACCCGAATCATGTATAAAAACAGATAAACGGCGTAAAAATCCACTTTTTACCCAAAAACCAAGGTTTACACATGAAAATCACGTTTGATGCATTTCTACCCGGTGAAAGCATACACAATTACATATATTACCCTAGTACAGCAGTAGGGTCTAGAATCCTACCTCAGACAGTCAAGAACTCGACGTCTCAAAGCTGAATGGCGTCAGAACGAGAATCCAACCGGATGGATGCGAATCCCTCGGCCCCGATAGCAAGGATCCCCAAAGGAATCAACAACAAACCAAGCCCCGGGTCCTCAAAGCTAGAGAGAAGGAGGAGAAAAAAGAAACTTAGGTCTGAAGAAAGGTTATTGTCTCAAAATCACCGCCACTGGAGCTTTTATAAAAAACCAAATTTTGCTCTGTTCAGTCGACCGAACCACTGAGTTCAGTCGATCGAACTCAACAAAACCAGTTCAGTCGACCGAACTGACCCTCCTGTTGACCGAACTCAAGACCAGTGGCGTACTGGAATTTGCTATTGTGTTTCAAGCCAAAAACTAACCCAACCCACCTAACCAAGGTCTGGGAAAGCATAAAACACATTTACACATGCTTTTCTATAACTTTAAAGCATAAACCATGCATCGATGCCATCATATACTGGAATAAAAGCATCATATATAAATATATACAACTCAAAATTAAAAGGTTCAGGGTCTCACAACTCTCCCCCCTTAAGGAATTTTGCCCCCAAAATTCGCAACAAGGTCACGAGGTAAAGAGGTCTGGGTATCTAGCACGCATCTCAGACTCAAGCTCCCAAGTCGCTTCCTCAACCCCGTGATGATGCCATAAGACCTTGGCATAAGCAATCGTTCTGCCCCGCAATACCCGCTCCCTTGTATCAAGAATCTTCACCGGACGCTCTTTATAAGTGGCATCCTCATCCACCCGCAGCTCAACCCAATTTAACACATGTGAAGGATCAGGCTCGTACCTTCGAAGTATAGAAACGTGGAACACATTATGCACAAATGCTAACTGAAGTGGTAAAGCCAAACGATAAGCAACCTCACCAATTCTATCTAGGATCTCAAATGGTCCAATGAAACGCGGTGATAGCTTCCCACTACGACCAAATCTCATCAAACTTCTACATTCTGAGACATTCAGAAACACATGATCCCCCACTACAAACTCCAAAGGTCGCCTCCTCTGATCTGCACAACTCTTCTGGCAGCTCTGTGCTGTCAGTAGGTGCTAGCGAATTGTCGTAACCTTCTCCGTCGTCTCCCGTACCATGTCGGGTCCCAAGACTGTGGTCTCCCCCACATCTATCCAACACACGGGCAATCTACACAATCTACCATACAAAGTCTCATACGGTGCCATCCCAATACTAGACTGATAGCTGTTGTTGTATACAAACTCTGCTAAAGGTAGATGATCCTCCCACGAACCTCTGAAGTCAAGGACACAAGACCTCAGCATATCCTCCAAAATCTGTATAGTCCTCTCTGACTGGCCATTCGTCTGAGGGTAAAAAGCAGTACTGAACATCAAGTTCATCCCCAAGGCCTTCTGCAGACTCTGCCAAAAGCGCGATGTGAAGCGCGGGTCTCGGTCTGAAACAGTAGATACTGGCACTCCGTGCAATCTGACTACCTCCCTGACGTACAAACTACTCAGTCATTCCACCGAATCCCTCACTCGGATGGGGAGAAAGTGTGCAGACTTCGTCAACCTATTAACCACAACCTACATGGCGTCGTGTCCCCTAGGTGACCGAGGAAGTCCTGAAACAAAGTCCATCATGACATGCTCTCACTTCCACTCCGATATAGGCAGTGACTGTAGCAATCCTGCAGGCCTCTGGTGTTCTTCCTTTACCTATTGACGGGTAAGGCACCGAGAAACAAACTGGATCACATCTCTCTTCATCCCTGTCCAATAGAACTGACGACATAAGTCATGGTACATCTTCGTGCCTCCAGGATGCATGGCAAGACAAGAATAATGACACTCACATAATAACTCAGCTCAGCAAGACTCTGGAACAAATAAACTGCCTGCTAACCTCAGACTCTGATCAGAACCCGCAATCCATCCTGCTATATCCTCGCCACTAGCAACGCGGTCTTGTATCATCTGAGCCTCCTGATCTGCCTACTGGACCTCTAGCACACGTGCTATCAACGCTGGTCTAGTAACTACAGAAAATAAAGTGGCACCCGTCGCAATCTCTCTGAGGCACAAATCAAACTCCCCAACATCTGTAAGAATGTCCCACTCACGTATAGCCACAGAAGCTAATGACCCGTGAGACCTCCTACCGAGCGCATCTGCCACAACATTGGCCTTCCTTGGATGGTACTGCAAGTCAAAATGGAAATCCTCCAATAACTCCATCCATCGACGTTGGAGCAAGTTCAGGTCCTTCTGTGAAAATAAGTATTTTAATCTCTTGTGATCGAAGAAAACCTCGAAATTCTCACCATACAGATAGTGACGCCATGTCTTCAAGGCAAAGACCACTGCTGCCAACTCCAAATCGTGTGTCGGGTTATTCTGCTCGTGCGTCTTCAACTGTCGGGAACCATAAGCTACAACCTTACTTTCCTGCATCAGAACACATCCAAGACCATCATGTGAAGCATCACAGTAAACAGTATATCCCAAGCCTCGCTCTGAAATGATCAACACTGGCGGACTAGTCAACCTCGTCTTCAGCTCCTGGAAAGCTGACTCACAAGACTCACTCCAAACAAACACAACTCCTTTATGCGTCAGACGCATCATCGGTGCAGCGAGTTTAGCAAAGTCCATCACGAACCGTCGATAGTAGCTGGCTAGACCCAGAAAACTACGTATCTCAAAGACACTCTTCGGTCGCTCCCAATCGGTCACAACATCTGTCTTTGACGAATCCACTGATTTCCCGTCTGTTGACACTACGTATCCCAAAAATCTCACCTCAGTCATCCAGAACTCGCACTTTTCAAACTTTGTATACAAGCGATGTTCTCTCAAAAGCTGTAAAATGATCCACAAGTGATCCTCGTGTGCCTCCCTAGTGGGTGAATATATCAGTATATCATCCATAAACACCACTACAAAACTCTCCAAGTAAGGATGAAAGATCCGGTTCATCAGACCCATGAACGTAGCTGGTGCGTTCGTCAGACCGAACGGCATAACCAAATACTCCTAGTGACCATAGCGAGTCTGGAAGGCAGTCTTTGCTATGTCCTCATCTCTAATCCTCAACTGGTGATATCCCAACCTCAAGTCAGTCTTCGAGAAGTAGCTCGAACCCCTCGGTTGATCAAACAAGTCATCTATCCTCGGCATCGGATACTTGTTCTTCACTGTCACCTGGTTCAGCTTCCTGTAGTCGATACACAAACGCAACAATCCATCCTTCTTCTTCGCAAAAAGAGCAGGAGCTCCCCACAGAGAAGTACTCGGACGTATAAACCCCCTGTCAAGTAACTCCTGTAACTGCACCTTGAGTTCACGCAACTCGGCAGGTGCAAAGCGATAGGATGGTATAGATATGGGAGCAGCTCCGGGAACTAGATCAATAGAGAACTCTACCTCATGGCTCGGTGGCAACTCATACAAATTATCAGGGAAAACATCTGAGTAGTCGCACACTACCAGAGATAACTCTTCTCGAACTCCAACCTCCTCATCCAACGTGAGAGCTGAGAAAATGAAACCCAAGTTGCCCTGGTTCCGCACATCACTGGGCAAAGACATCAAACCCACATCCCGGTCTCCCACAAAATAAAAGAAATCTCCCGTTGGTGTACAAATCGTTACCCTCCGTCGATCCTAATCGATGAAGGCACGATAGGTGATCAGCCAGTCCATCCCTAGAATGACATCAAACGCAGTCATGTCTAGGATAACTAGGTCGAACTCTATACAACGACCGACGACCTCTAACACGTAGGATCTATAAACAAGACTCAACTTCACACTCCCACTCACTAGGGTCTCCATGCACATAGTATTAACCAACCAATCCATTTCCAACCCCAAAGCAGATGATATAAATGAATATGATGCTCCGGTGTCGATAAGAACACTAGCCCATGATCTGTAGACTAGAAAGGTACCTCTGATCATGGAGGTGGTAGCAGCAGCATCAGGCACGACTGGTGCTCTGGAAGAACTAGGATCTGTAAGAACATAAGCTCTGGCTGATCTACTGCGGCTTTAAAGTGTCGACTGTCTACCTAACTGCACTGATGCACCCCCCTCTGCAAATCTGGACATCTGAGCTCTCGACTGCTGATACGTCTGTCATCCCTGGCCAGATGGAATAGCTGATGCACCTGCTGTACTCCGCATACTCCCTCCTCCGGGGCAGTCCCTACGGATGTGCCCAAACTGGCCGCACTCAAAATATATCACTGGCCCCCTCCCCTGTGCCTGCGACTGCGACTGTTCCTAAACAGGCACTGCACTTCTGCACTCAGCCGCATGATGTCCTGGTTGCTGGCATCGGTGACAAAGAAGCCCTCTCTGATCTGACCTTCCCATTGAAGCTAAGGGAGGCGTGGAGGTAGAAGACTGTGGAGGATACGACCCCACTAGATGCGAACTCAGGCCAGATGTCCGTCGACGCTTGTTCTCCCTACGCCCATGATCCTATGTCCGTCCCCCGCCCTGCTGACTCCTACTATCCCTGTCTCTGCGCGTCTCATTCAGAGTGTCCTCCACTTTCATAGCAGTCTCCATCATCTCTGTAAAGACCTGCATCCTGAATGCTGCCACCCTATCTCGGATAGCGGGCCTCAAACCCCTCTTTATCCATTTCGCACGAAACTCATCAGTAGGTACTATCTCCTATGCAAATCGGGATAGGCTAGTAAACTCAGCCTCATACTCAAGCACTGTCATCGTCCCCAGCGTCAGAAAGAGGAAGTCCTCTCTGTAGCGATCCCTCAGAGTCGCTGGAAAGTATTTCTCCAAAAATACCTTCGTGAATGCATCCCAGGTGCCTGCCACTTTGGTCTTATCTAACTTTCACCACATGTGAGCACTCCCTCTCAGCTGGAAGGCGGCACATATAATCCTTAGATCATCTTCCTCTATCTGAAGCGAGTCAAGGATCCTGGTGACCTGCTCCAGCCACTCGGTGGCAACCGTGGCATTGGGATCCCCAAAAATGGTAGGAGGGTCCAGTGGCGAAACTCACGCATCGCAACCATCGCCCTAAGCTCGAGTACACTCTCCCTTCCCCTAGTAGCCTCAGCTAGTTGCCGGATGGAGCGGACCATCTCACGCAGCAGATCTCCCTCAGCAACAGGTCCTTGGGGTGCATTAGCATCCCCAACATCTGGGACTGAAACGCCCCTTCGGCCAGAACCACGGCAATGGCCTCGACCTCGGCCTCGTCCTCCCCGCATGGATATAACTCTATACGAAAACAACATAACAGGATAAGAATCCATACAACATGTTATTGCTAATGTAAAAGACAGATAAGCATGCTAGCACATAGCCACGTAATATCATGTCATCACATCTCACATTTCGAGGAGAATCGACAAGAAGGACTCATCCATCTGGATAACCTACTTAGATTCCTTGCTAGAAATCACGTCCGCGAAACACGTCTCTAACATGGCTCCCAAGTTTGTTAATCCAAACGCCCGAAGGCAAGACTAATCAATCCTAAGGTCCAACCTCTATCTCCACGTAGACACCACAAGCTAAACAGGCTATCATGCTTATGTTAGGTAGACGCTGTAACACATGTAATCAAGCACACATACATCCTTACAAGGTGATGTACCCTCTTTTCCATGGCTCATAGGTATTCGAATCCAGAGCTCTGATACCAAGTTATCACGCCCCAAACATCTGGGTCACGCGAAAGCCCACCAAAACACCGTTTATGAAAATAAGGTATTCATAAGAAATCAAAATGTACAACATTTAGATAAAATCTCCACAGTTCAACTCCCATAAATTGGAAACATGCATTCTCATACATAAATAAGTATATCACCTCCAGGCGTACAAAATCAGCCTTCTGAAACAGGCATCACATGTTGAAGTACATGTACAAAATAGGAAAAACTACAGCAAGTCTTCCATCACATCTGCAACTAGGTCAACTCATCATGCTCACCTGAAAAGGTTTTACAGCAAAATCCCACACCGTGAGCCGAAGCCCAATAGAACATAGACAATAAAACTGTAAAGAAGACTATGCAATTATACACACACGGGCTCAACTACGGGAGCCAAAAATGTTTTCCTCTCAAAAACCATCAATTTTTCACCAGACTAACACGAGTCTCAAAAGGTTTTATCACATAAAACCTCACATTTTTCATCCTTCAAACTATGCATATCATCCTAACAGATATCATGCCACATTTAAGGGAAAGCTGTAAATAAACAGTAAGCTCGACTCAGGCCTCACAACTGAGGAGAAAGATAAAATGTAATCCTATGTACCGACTCTACCATATCGACAAAGGTAACAACTATAGATTCTCGTCCATTACCCTAGACCCACAGGCTTAGTAATGACAAGTTCTATATGGAGTCACAACAACAACGCTATTAACGAAGGCAACCAAACCACTCAATTTATGGAAACTAGCCCGAAGATACAGAGCAACTGCTGCTTAATTTACGGGACCTGAACCCGAAGGTACAAAGCACCCAAACACACTCAATTTACGGGGACTAACCCGAAGGAACAGAGCACCTACGCTGCGCACGCTTTTGGACTTCTACTGAGGAGCAATGGAAGCCCAACTCAACAATGCCCACTGTCACGATACATCTATGGAGAACATTTAAAAACATACCGTCACACAACTACGAAAACCCATAAAATTGTTTATACAACACATGTCTAAAAGAGATCCAATCCATCAAAATAGAGATCTAACACCATTACAACAAAACGTTTTAAAAAGGGTGAGACTCAACCCCGCGGGTTAGCTCCAAACCTCCAAAATCACGTTTTTCACCTTTTTCACCAAATACCTTGTTTTCAAACCTCTTTTGAAAACCACGGATGTTAACACACCCGAATCATATATAAAAATCGAGAAAAGGCATAAAAACTCACTTTTTACCCAAAAACCAAGATTTACACATGAAAATCACGTTTGATGCATTTCTACCGGGTGAAAGCATACACAATTACATATATCACCTTAATACAGCAGTAAGATCTAGAATCCTACCTCGGACAGTCAAGAACTCGACGTCTCAAAACTGAACGGCGTCAGAATGAGAATCCGACAGGATGGATGTGAAGCCCTCGGCCCCGATAGCAAGGATCCACAAAGGAATCAACAACAAACCAAGCTCTGGGTCCTCAAAACTAGAGAGAAGGAGGAGAAAAGGAAAACTTAGGTCTGAAGAAAGGTTTTTGTCTCAAAATCACCACCACTGGAGCTTTTATAGAAAACCAAATTTTGCTATGTTCAGTCGACCGAACCACTGAGTTCATCGACCGAACCACTGAGTTCAGTCGATCGAACTCAACAAAACCAGTTCAGTCGACCGAACTGGACCCTCCAATTGACCAAACTCAAGTCCAATGGCGTACTAGAATTTGCTGTTGTGTTTCAAGCCAAAAACCAACCCAACCCACCTAACCAAGATCTGAGAAAGCATAAAACACATTTACACATGCTTTTCTATAACTTTAAAGCATAAACCATGCATTGATGCCATCATATACTAGAATAACAGCGTCATATACATATATAACTCAAAATTAAAAGGTTTAGGTTCTCACAGGAACAGCTGAAAGGGTTTGTGGTTCCAAGAAAAGTAAGAAAAGTGTGTAAACCTGTTAGATCTTTGTATGGTTTCAAGCAAGCTCCAAAACAACGACATTGTGAAATTTGACAGTGTAATGTTGTCAAATGGATTCAAAATGAATAAATGTGACAAGTGTGTCTATTTCAAATACACCAAAAAAGGATATGTCATTGTGTGTCTCTACGTTGACGATATGTTCATTATTGGTAGTAATCAAGATATGATTAAAAGTACTAAGAAAGTGTTAAACAGTAAGTTTGACATAAAAGATCTGGGTGCTGCAAATATTATATTAAGAATTAAAATTTCTAGAACATCTGAAAGATATGTGTTGTCTCAATCTCATTATATTGTAAAAATTCTTAAAAAAATTCAAGAAATATAATAATCGTTCAGCGAGAACACCTATAGACTTAAATCTTCACTTATTGAAGAATACTGGAGATGGCATATCTCAACTGTTAGGATTGGTATACTGAAAATCAAATTTTTAGTATTTAATTTTATTTTTTAATAAAATTAATTTTTTATTTTATGAGAATCTTTATGAGCAATGTATACAT
>JAULJZ010029344.1:0-15196 GCA_032270985.1 Heliamphora pulchella | reverse complement strand
AATGCATGTATGGTTTAAATTGAGAGTGTATTCTCGGGTTGGGTATCATGTATGGTTGTTTATGGGTGTTTCACGTGACCCGGAGTTTGGGGCGTGACATATATTTAATGCATGTATGCCTTTTTATTCTTGAGAGCGAGACCTCGGGTTGGGTGTTGTTTTCTGCTTTGGTGTGGTTTTACTTTCAAAATGTTTATGTCTCGAGGGAGGATTTTGGAACCTCGTTTTGGTTGGTTTTCCTTGGCTTAGTGGGCCTTGTGAGGTTTTACAAATGTTGAAAAATGTTTAAGGGTTGGGAAGGAAAAAATTTGTAATTTAAAAGTTGGTCCTGAGTCAGACCACCCAGCGCACCGCTCAAGCGGCCTATCGAGTGGTCTTTGTAAACATTCCATTTTCGATGTTTTATCGAGAAATCTAGTGTACTTGTGAGGATCGTTTGAGCGGTCGTTGGACCGATTAAGGTGTCTGGGAGATTTTTAGAAAATTTTATTTTTTTGTTTTAAAACCTTGGCTCTTGGGATTGTGACCTTGGCTTTTGAGCTGCTCTTTTGTATTAAATAAACCCTCGGTAGTGCTTCTTTCAAAGATTTCAATTTTCTATGGTGTTTCGGTTGTTGACCCGTTGTGTACTGGCAGTTTTGGTGGATCATGATATCCTAAAACGGTGGTTTCGTGGGTTTTTCTTGTGACCCGGGTTAGGGGTGTTACAGATGGTATCAGAACTCTAGGTTTGAATACCTAAGAGCTGTGGGAAGAGAGTGCATCACTTTGTGAGGAAAGATGTGTGCTTGGTTGCATGTGTTTAAGTGTTTTTATAACATGAGCCTGATATCGTGTTGAGCATGAGGATGTTGTGTATACGTGAGTATGGAGGTTGGACCTTAGAATTGATTACTCTTGCCTTCGGGCATTTGAATTAACACATTTGAAATCCAAGTTAGAAATGCGTTTGGCCGACGTGCTTTCTAGCAAGGAATCTAAGTAGGTTATCCAAATTGACACGTTACTCTTATCGGTTCTCCTCGGTA
This sequence comes from Heliamphora pulchella, assembly GCA_032270985.1. Lineage (NCBI taxonomy): Eukaryota > Viridiplantae > Streptophyta > Magnoliopsida > Ericales > Sarraceniaceae > Heliamphora > Heliamphora pulchella. The sequence goes on along the minus strand of JAULJZ010029344.1, from coordinate 14,168 downwards.
TGTGTGATGTGTTAGTATGATCATTTGGGCTATGTGTTAGCATGATTATGTGGTACGTGATAGAAATAGCATGATGGGTCGATCTTAGGTTGTTGTGTTCTATATTCCTTTTATATATGAACTGCATATCCTTGAAGAGCTTGAAGCCGTGGTTTGGGTCTTAGATGTGCGACTCGGCTGCTGTTGGTTGCTTAGAGGTAAGGTTATGGGTTGAGAGTCGATCGCTCAGTGCATAATGGAACTCGTTGGTGAGTTGGGGTTAGCCACGTGAGGTTAACCTTGGTCGGTATGGTCTGTTGGGACTGACATGATTGTTTGGATTGGAACAAAAGGGTCGTGATGAGTTTTGTATAAAAAGAAATTGCCAAGTGTGAGAGGCAAGTCTCGGTTGGTTACTTGATGGATAAGCCTTGGGTTTGAGTATTCTGCTATTATGGGTTCAAGGGATCGAGGTATGTGTTATGAGTTTGGGGTTGATGTCGGATGACGATGATCATGTCTGATTTAAGGTTGATTTGTAGACTTAGAATAAGTGATTTGATGACGAGATGTTGAGTTATGTAGTAATGTGATGCTGTTACACGGGAGATATGATTGGATTTGCGTGGATCAGTGGATACCTATGTGATGTTCTGTCTGCATGGCATATTTGGTCTAGGTGACTCATTGAGGCTAGGTGACCGTGTTGATTTTGTGGCTGTGATGCCGGGTTGGTTTTCGGTTGTGTGTAATCTTGTCATGGGCATTGGTGTGCCACCTAGTGTTTTTCTAGGGTGAGAATTATGGTCCATGATGGAAGATCGAATGGCGGATGAAGATTTAGATAAAGTGCATTCTTTGGTATTCTAAGTGAATTGAGTGAGTTTTTCTCTAGAATCGGGTGTTCGTGTTGTTGCTCGTGGATGAATGTCTTATCAGCTTCAGTGACGGCGTGTTGGCATCAGTAGGATAGCAATGTAGTATCAAAAGTAGATGGTCATCACGTGATTGTCAGAACTTGAGTAAGGTTTGTGTGTGGAACATGTGACTTCATGTGACCGGTGTCGGGGTTCGACGTCGTGTGTTTGGACTCGCCGAAATGAGTGGATTGTGTTCAATGAGAGTTGTGTTTCGAGGCTATGGCAATGTGAGTTAAATCTTGATTCGATGTTTTATGGATAACAGTAGTATCAGTGGGACTTTATGCACACGAGCCGTCTATATGGAGGTCGATTCTTCGAAGTCGTGTTTACGTCGTGTGATGACAGTCTTCGGGTTTTAGTTGCTGGGTTTGCGTTGGAGATTGTTGATGGTTGACGGGGTAGTGTTTGGCTTGAGATTCAATGTTGAATTTCGAGAATGAAATTCCTTTAAGGGGGGAGAGTTGTGAGACCCCGATCTATTTTTTTTTAAAGATTAAGTGTTGGTGGGAGTAGAAATTAAAACTTGATCTTGGTAATATTTTAGGTGAGTACTGTGAGCTTAGATGGGGTTCTAAGGATGTTCAGACAAAAATATGTGAAAAGTGTGTGAAGAAAGGTGACACACCTTTACTAATTTAGTCATAACTTTTTGTACAAGATGAATTCTAGTATGAGGTTTGAACCATTGGAAAGTAGACTTTTGGAGCTTCATTTTGAGCATAAGAATGATCATATTTGGAGTTCAGACGAATGAGATATGCTTGTTTGAAGTTGGGACAGCAGTGTAACAGAATGGGGAACTGCTCGATCAGTCAAAGGATCGCTCGAGTGGTCTATTCGGCCAAATTGCTTTAAAAGGCAGCAGAGTGCTTGGGTTTTGTGCATAGCTTGTCTTGTAAGCTTCCTCTTCTCTCTCCTCAAATTCTAGACCAAAAATTCTGTCTTCTCTCTAGGTTTTGGGCGTGTTCGGGTTTAAATTTTGGTGATTGGTGGATGAATCCTTGATGTACTCGCCATGGGCTTCACATCTATTCGAATGGTGTGGCGTCTGGATTTTTGAGGTTGTTTTGGAAAACGTTTTAAAAATAAAGAAATTCAAAGATATTTGAAAAATAATATTTTAGCACCTTGAAAATCAAATTTTAAAAACTCCTTTTTGTTCAAAATAGAGTCGTCACTTGATTTTTGAGAAAAACCAAGAAAAACAAAAATGGCTAACTGATCTTAAAAGCGTTTAACCAGAGAAAAAGGGTTCGGGGGCTAAGGTATGAATCAGGGAAGGTGTTAAGCACCCCGTTCGCCCAACCATAAGATTAGCCTCTACTAATCATCATTGGTTCTTTAATAAGATTTCTCAAATGCATGCAAATAGAGAAAATGAAGACAAAGAGAGAACATCTAAAATCAAATATAGAAAATACATAACATATGTATATAAAACTCCAAACAAAGTAAATAAGAAAAAAAATCCAAAATCTTACGACATGCGATTTCTAACTAAAGGATACATGGAGTACTCCCACATGCAATATTCACAAAAATAAATTAACTATCATAATTTGCATACAAGAACAAAAGCATGCTAAAATTATCTAAACATAAATTGTTACAAAATAAGCTAAACTATTCTAGACAAAATTTTGAAGAAATTGACTAAAATATGCATATTATCAAAGCAAACTAGGTTAACATGATAAATTAATAAAAGAAATAATAAAATATGCATGAAAAATCCTAAAGGAAATTTACAAGAGAAACTTATACTAGAAAGAAAAGAGATTAGAAAAATGCTATTTTAACAAAAAAAATCTAATTATTTATATTTTATATTTTAAAAGAGAAAAAAAATAAAAAGAAAAGAGAACAAAAGAGAAGGAAGCTACATTTTTAAAAAATATAACTTAAGAACCTTTTAATGATTTTTGAGTTTAACAAGGTAAAAGAATAGAAAAATGAGATAAGTACTATGAAATGAAAGTAAATTACCATTAGAAAGGAATGAAAAGAAAAATAAGTGAAAAACTAGTAAGAAGAAAAATAAAACTACATTAAAAGAAAAAGAAGAGGAAAAGGAATATTAAAACGAAAAAATCTACATTATAAGAAGAAAAATAAATAAATGGTATTACGAGAAAATTAAACTACATTAAAAAAAAGAAAAAAAATAGAAAATAAAAGCTAGAAAAAAATATTAAGCTAAAAAAATGAAATGCAGCATTAAATTAATGCTACAAGAAAAAAAATAAAAATGAAATAGAATGCTAATGAAAGAAAATTAGTGTGAGACCATAACCTATTTCATTTTGACAATTGATTTAAGTGATGATAGAATAAGAGTTAGACATGACCTTGGTGATGTTGTGGGTGAGTGTTTTGAGTTTGGACCCATGTGAAAGATATGTTCGGAAAAGAATACGAGGTTTTAAGACATGTTCGGATAAAAACATGTGAAAAGCATGTAAAGGAAAGTGACATACCTTCACTAATTTGGTCATAACTCTTTGTACAAAATGAATTTTGGTATGAGGTTTACACCATTGGAAAGTAGACTTTCGGGGTTTCGATCTGAGCAAAAGAATGACTCTATTTGGAGTTCGGACAAAGGAGATATCATCGTTTGAAGTTGAGACAACAGTGTAGTGAAATGGGGAACCGCTCACGCGGTCTTTTGACCAATCGAGCGGTTTGTTCGGACATAATGCTTTTTATGGCGGTGGAACAGGTTGGTTTTTGTGCAAAGCTTCATTTGGAAGCTTCCTCTTATCTCTCCTAAAAGCCTAAAACCCTAGCTCTGACTTATCTCTAGGTTTTGGGTGTGTTCGGGCTTAGATCTTGGTGGTTGGAGGACGGATCCTTGATGTACTCGCCGTGGGCTTCCCTTTCATCCGAATGGAATTGTGTTTTGGCAGCTTTTGCTTTTCACCGATTGGTAAAGCTTCGGGTTTGTGACCCTATGAGGTAGGATCCTAGACTGTATGGATGTTTAAGGGCGTTGTATGCAATTATAGGTGTTTTAACCAAATGATTTTGCTTGAAAACGCTTTTAAGGTTGTTTTTCATGTTTAAACCACGTTATTTGGATTAAAAGCATGTTGTTCACTTTTAGTTGGTTTATTACATGTTATGAACTCTTGGATGTTCATAGTTTTTTAAAATGGGTGTTTATGTTCGAGAAATGGGGTGTTTGGTATAAAATCGTTTTTCGTTGTTTCGGTTGGAGGAAATCGGATTTTGAGAATCCTTTTGGGGTTTTGATAGTTTATATCAAAGTTATGTGGTTGTTTTGGGTTTGTGTATACCCATGAGTATCAAAACAGGCGTTTGGAGGTTTTAATTTCATGTTTATACATGTTTTGTGTTGAAAAACCTGATCTGTTTTTCGAGAAACCGAGACTGGTTTGAGACCGCTCGAGTGGTCTTTTCACCGATCGAGCGGTGTGTCGAGCGGTCTGGACAGTTTTGAGACTTTTGATGTTTTTGGTTCTAGATTTCATCGTGGGATGTTTATCCGATGAAATTATAAGGTTTTGTGGTTTTATGGTTTTCAAAGGGTGTTTTTGAAAACGGTGGAAAATGATAGATTTTGTGAAAATCTCGGCATTTTATGTTTGGAGGTTTGGAGCTAACCCTTGGGGTTAAGTCTCAAATTTTGAAACGTTTTGTTGAAAACGGGAAAAAATATTTTGAAAATTCTTTCGTGGGTCTCCATGTTGATGGATGTTGGATCCCTTTTTATACATGTTGATGTATATCTGTTTTCACGAAAATGTTTTTTGTAGTTGAGCTACGGTTCGATTTTTGTGAAATGATTATCTAGATGTACCGGGATAGCGGGTATTTGGCACGAGTTGCTCTCGATGTAAGTCCGAAAACATGCGCAGCATAGGTGCTCTGTACCTTCGGGTTAGTCCCCGTAAATCGAGTGGTTGGGTGCTCTGTACCCTCGGGCTGTGGTCCCGTAAATTGAGTAGTTACGTTATGGTGCTCTGTATAGAACCTGTGTGTATCTAACCGGTCCCATGATGTATGGGGATTAGATACTGGACAGGGGTCTATCGTTGTTACCTTTGTCGTGTGACGGAGTTGGTACATAGGATTCATTTGCTTGATCCTCGGCTGCGTGTTCCGAGTGGATTTGTTTTACTCTTTCTCCTCGGTGGTGTAGCCTGAGTGGAGCAAACTGTTTTATTTTTCTCGATGTGCATTTTGAGTGGAAAATACCGTTTTATCTTTCACCTCGGTGGTGTAACCCGAGTGGAGCAAACTGTTTTTATCTTTCCTCGGTGTGTGATCCGAGTGGGAAAGTACTGTTTTGGTTATTGTTTTTCTTCAACTGTAAAATCTTGTTTTGCATTGTTTAAATGCTTGGTTGTGAAGGGAAAAATGTTTTGGAGGGTTGTGGAAAAACTTGGAGTTTTATGATATAAAACCTTTTCAACTCTGTGGTCGAGTTAGCTCCCACTTTATGATTGCATATCTTGCCTGCTTTACAGCTTTATAGTCTGTTTCTATTGGGCATCGGCTCACGGGTGGAATTTTTTTTTCTGTATAAAACCATTTTCAGGTGATGACATGGAGGATGATCTCGAGTAGATCTTGTGGTGCCCGTGATGACGGAAGACTTTTTAGTAGTTTTTCCTTTTTGGTATGCCTGTTTCTGAAGGTCGATTTTGTACGCCATAAGGCGATATACTTATGCATGTAATACAGGATGTTTACTGTTTATGAGATATGCATATTGAATTTTCTTTTGGTTTCAACAGGTGGATTTGAAATGTATGAAAACCTATATTTTCATAAAACTGGTGTTGGTGGTTGCTCAGTGGCTTTTCGCGTGAACCGGAGTTTGGGGCGTGACAATTAAACTAACTAAAAGAAAAGAAAAGAAAAGAAAAGAAATGTTAGAACATTAAATTAACATAAAAAGAAAAAAAAATGAAATAAAATGAAATACTAGAATTAAATTGGTGTAATATTGACAATTACAACTATTTTCGTGTAAGTTCTTGAATTATAATAATAACGACATTGTTGGTCGTATTGCTAAATTATATTAGCACTATTTAATGATGATTTAATAAGCTTAATGCAAATAAAATAACTAATATTCGAGTAAATAAATAAACAAGTTAAACAAAATTAAACAAGCTAAACAAGCTGAATATATTCATTAAAGATGAATTCTAATGATTGAAATAACTATACAATGTAAAAGAAGTAAGACAATGAAATTAACCCAGTCACTCCAAAGAGGTAGAAAAATAGAGTTTAGAAAGATCGGGGATCCAAACTAAGTACCTGGATTATTAAGGAATCCTCAAGTTGGGAAGTAATGATGCGGTCCTCGGGCGATGATTCAAGCTAGGGTTTCAGGACTTCGGTAGGGTTTTGGTGTCGGTATTTCAGCAGGATTTCGGCGTCGGGGCTCGGATTGCTCGGTGACTCGGCAGTGCTTCTCTCACTAAACCTCTTGCTAAAATTCTGTCCTAAAAACGTACCAGGGGGTACGGTATTTATAGATTTCTTCAACCAATAAGATGCTGCCACGTTCTAGGACACGTCAGGCCATTTGAAGCTGGCGGTCACCATGTTATGAGTTGGCGGTCACCATGTTTGAAAAGGTTCCACAAAGTTCTATTGGCGGTTGCCATAATGGAGTTGGCGGTCATCACTACGCAAGTTGGCGGTCACCAAGTTGGAGTTGGCAGTCGCCGGGTTGGACATGGCGGTCGCCACAAAAAGTGAATGCTTCCAAGAGATTCTATTGGCGGTCGCCACAATGAACATGGCGATCCCAAGGTTCCAACATGGCGGTTCAATGATGATTTCACTGGTTTAAAGATTTTGATGATTGGGTTCAAATACCTGTAGACACCCCAATTTGACCCCGCCTAATCTTAGACGAATCCGATGATGAAAACAAGTGGAATAGTACCTCAGTTCAATTCTCGGGAAGTGATCCAAACTCGGTATTTAAACCCGGAACCTTCAAACTAATGAAATTTTGACGAACCATCGAAACTTGCTACCCAAGTAAGGTGACCGCCAACTTTCATTGTGGCGACCGCCATGGAACTTTGTGAAAACCCTAGCCAAAAGTGGAGACCGCTACCTTCCATTATGGCGACCGCCAACTCCCATTGTGGTGACCGCCATAGAACTTTGTGGAACCTTTCAAAAATATGGCGACCGCCAACTTGCAACATGGTGACCGCTAACTCCAAATGGCATGACGTGTCTCAAAACTTGGCAACACCTCATTGGTTGAAGAATTCTATAAATACCGTACCCCAGCGTACGTTTTCAGTACGAATTTTGACTGAGTGAGACTCTGCCGATACATTGAGCGATTTCGAGCCCCGACGCCGAGACCCTACCGAGATACCGAGTCCAGAACCTCCAACACCTACATTGAAGCCTATATTGCTTGGATCACCACCCGATGATTGATCCATTGAAGCACATTCCCGACTTAAGGATTCCGCAATCCAGGTACCTTGTCTGAACCCCCGGTCTTTCTAACTCCAATTCTTCTCTTTTGGAGTGATCGGGTTAAAATTTTAATTTTAATTTATACGTTTCTTTTCATTATACTCTTGCTTTACTTACTAATTGCCTTATTTATATTCTAGCATTTCTTTCATTTAGTTTACTTATTTATTTATTTGTTTATTTGAATTTAGTTTAATCAAATCATTAAATGGTGCTAATATATTTTGACAATTACAACTCAATAATGTTGATTAATTGCTGTAATAATGCACCTACATTTATGTTAATATAGTAATTAATACTACATTTCATATTTAAGATAAATAGTTGTTTTTAATTTTTTTTTATCTTTTTAACATTAGTTTAATTTTTTAGCATTTATTTAGTTGTTCTAATTTACTCTTAATAGTAATCTAGTTCATTTTCTTTTTTTTGTAACATTAGTGTTCCATTTTATTTTTGGTTTAATATTCCTTCATTAGTATTTACTTTTTATTTTCTTCTTTTTTCTAGAAGTGAAAATTTTCTTTTTCTAGTCTCTTATTTCCTTTCTTATAATGTAATTTTATTTTATTTTTCTCTTTTTTTTCCCTAATGCTAATGCTCCATTTTATTTTTCCTCTAGTTTAATTTTTTTTTCTAACTTTTTCTATTTTCTTTTCTTTTCTTTTATTAGTGTAATTTCCTTTTCTAATCTTTTATTTCCTTAATTTCAATAAAGTTTCATTTGGTACTTCTTTCCTTGTAATATCAGTATTCATTTTTCTTATAAGAATTCATTTTCTTTTTCTATGATTTTATTTTTTTAATTTTCTTTTTCTTCTTATTTTGCTAAAACCAAAAATCACAAAAAAGTTTTTAAGCTAATTTTCTTTTTTAGTAGTCCATAATTTTCTCCCTTAAAAATACTCCATTATTCTTTCTATTTCTTGTATTTTCTTTTAAAATGTAAAAGTGTTAATAACTAAATCTTCTTAACTTGTTTTCTATAATAGTTTTTTTTTCTTCTATTAACAATAAAAAGCACAAAAATATAAAAATATCTTTTAATATTTTTTTATTCTTCTTATTATCATCTTTTATGTAAATAATTAAATTTTCTTTTTAATAGCATTTTCTACTATTTATAACTCGTTAAATTCTTTTCTGTTTTTTAAATCCTTAAAAAACTCTTATTTTAAATTTCTTTGTTAAATAGTCTTTCTTTTAGCATTTTTCTCTTTTATGCATTTCTTATTTTTTTATTGATTCATCATGTTAACCTAGTTAATTTTGGTAATATGCAAGTTTTAGTTTCATTATTTGAAAGCATGTTTAGGATAATTTAATTTTTCTTTTGTAGTAAATCCATATTTAAGTAGTTTTATCAATTTCTAGCACTTTTTTTTATTCTTTTAACCAAATCATGCTAATTAGATTTTTTCAATATTATTGCATGTGGGTACGTGTTTCATGTATCCTTTATATAGAAATTGCATGTCATAGGATTTAAAATTTTTTCTTTCGACACTTATTCATTTTGGAATGCTATGTACATATTTTATGTATTTTCTATACTTGATTTTGGATGTTCTCCCTTTGCTTCTATTTTCTTTATTTGCATGCATTTGAGGAATTCTATTAAAGAACCAATGATGATTAATAGAGGCTAACCTTACGGTTGGGCGAATGGGGTGCCTAACACCTTTTTCGATTTGTACCATTGCTCCCGAACCCTTTTTTTCTAGTTAAACGTTTTAAAGATCAGTAGCCATTTTTGTTTTTTTTAGTTTTTCTCAAAAACTAAGCGGTGACTCTATTTTCAACAAAAGGAATTTTCAAAATTTGGCTTTCAAGGTGTTTAAAATATTTTTCAAAACATCTTTGACTTTCCTTATTTTTGACCCCTAAATCCCAAAGCCACAGTATTTTCTGGCGACTCTGCTGGGGATTGATTTTCAAAATCAAATAAGAGGGCTAGACTTGAAAATATCATTGGTTCTTAATAAAATTTTTCACTTGCATTTTTGCATGCATATGCATTGTTCTTCAACCCCCCTGCCTGGTCGACCCGATACCCTGAATGTTAATCCGTTTCGGGGATTGTTGAGAAGACGGGCAACCCTTGCAGACTGTATACTATCATAGGTGCAGTAAAAGAGTTCGGGCGTACTGTTTGACCATGTCCTGCACCACTCTAGGCATGGGAGGTATATACCCGGCTCTATTCAGAAGGTACCCTGTTCGATTGACCAAAACCGACCTTTTGCATATAGTAAACTTAGAAACCCCCAATTAAGTGTTGCTAACCCTAATAGGATTATGTGCTTTTCTTTATTGTATGTTTTGGTTGTTTATTGTTAGGATTGCTTGTTGGTATCAGGATGGTTCTTTTCCTGGTTTCGGCCCGGGTTCTATGTTATCCTTTGAATAGATTAGTTTTTTGCCTTCGGGTCCTTACCCGGATTTCATCCTTCACCCTGATCAGTTTCTCACGCTGTAGTTCTCTTCCCGGGATCGTGCCCATGTTTCGTTCTAACACCTCTCTCTCTCATTTGGGTTCTTCTCGGATTGTCAGTTCTTCCCTGTTGTTGTATCAGGCTTCTTCCCGGGGTCATGCCTGTGTTTCGTTTTTAGACCTTTAAGATAGTTTCTCTCCTTTCTGGGTTCTTCTCAGGTTGCTAACTCTATATCCCGTTTCTTAGTCTAGGATTGCTTTCTTCAAACCTCTTTCTTTCGACCTATGAGAGAAAAGTTTTGTTTTTCTATTGTTGTGCCGTCAGTTTTTCCTTAGAATCATAGGTCGAACCAGTCTCTTGAGGATTAGAATAATCTTCTCGCCGGAACATCGTCCGTCTTTCCTCTAGAACTTAGTTGATTCATTCCCTTTGGTTCTTATCCTGGGTTTTCAGTTGTTATGCTGCTGGCATGAGCCCGAAAGGGGCATTATTTAAGTTTCAGTTGTTTTGGGGTATCTGGGAGATTTACTGTCTATTGTCTGAACTCTTTCAAAAAATGTCTGAAACTGGTTATTCTGCTTGTGGGATCTAAGTTTTTTTGTGGGTTACCATTGGTTCAAGGAGAGTACAGTCGACACGAGTTTCGGTAAGATCAAAATCAGGTAGGCTTCGCAGCGTTTCTGAATCAACAGATATGGCAGAGAACGAAGTCAATCTAACAGCCCTGATGAGGGCTATTACCGAGATATAGTGGGCTGTAGAGCAGCAAACCCAAGCTCAAACTCAATGTCAGGCTCAGATACAAGCAATTTAGGCCCGCATGCTCGGTGTGAACGGGAAGCCAGACAATACGAACGAGAATGGAGAAGACTTTTGGGATGAAAACCAGGGATCGGAGATACCGCAAGTTGTAGTGCCACCTTGGGTCCCCTGCCTGATTGTGGCAGAAGAGGAAAACACTGTCCAATCTAAGGAATCTGCACTGGCAAAAAAGATTAACCGGATGGAAAAGATGTTGAGGAAAGCCAAAGGAGTTGAGGAATATATGCTCGATGTAAGAGGGCTCTGCCTGTTCCCAGATGCCAAATTGCCAGAAAAGTTCAAAATGCCGGATATGAAAAAATTTGATGGAACTGGAGATCTCAGAATTCATCTCCGAGTGTATGTTGGTACCCTGTCACCAATGGGGATTGATGACTAGTTCAAGGCTCAGCTCTTTCACCGATCTCTGTCTGGGGTAGCCCAGAAATGGTTCCTCTCACTTGATGTAGCTAAAACCAGAACTTGGGAAGACATTGTAATGGTTTTTATCAGCCAGTATAGTTACAATGTCCAACTGAACGTTACTACTCAAGAGCTTGAGACAACACGACAGGAGAACAGGGAGTCTTTTATTGATTTCCTAACCCGCTGGAGGGGTAAGGCTGCAAAAATGACAAACTGGCCCTCTGAGAAAGAGCAAGTCAGGATCGTAGTGAAGAATCTTCAGCCACCCCTGAACCGCTATCTGATCACACAGCCTCTTTCCACATTTGAGCAATTGTTTGACGTTGGGGTTCAGATAAAGGATGCAATCTAGTCTGGGGACATTGAAAAAGTCAAGCCGAGTCAGAAATCACCAAGAAGGACCTTTCCCACAACCAACCAAAATCCATCCGCTCCTCGCTCGGGCGAGGTGAACCTTTTAAATCCTTCTTCTTCCACCCATCCAGCAAACAGCCTTCAGCAGTCAGACAATGGAAAACAGCAACAAAAGCTAAAGAGGGTCTTCACTCCCCTCAATATTTTTTTATCCACTGCCCTGAATCGACTCGTCGAGAAGGGGCTCATCAAGCCATTAGACCCTATGCCTGTCCCTGATCCACTTCCTCCGAGGTACAATGTCTCCCAGTGTGCCTTCCACCAAGGCCACAGGCATTTAACCGACAAATGTATGAGGCTCCGTCATGAGATCCAGAATCTCATTGACAGCAAAGTGATCCCCCCTCCATCAGCTATTCCAAAGCCGAATGTTACTACTAACCTGCTGCCAAATCATGTCAGACCGGCTGGGGTGAATTTCATGTCTTTAGGAGAATCGAAGGACCCGAGTCAGCACATCTGCTCAGCACATCTACCCCGCCCTCATGTTTTAATAATTGAGAACCAAACAGTATGCTCATTCATGATGATTAGAGGCAGTCGTGACAGGATGGAAGAATGGAATGATGATGCCTGGGAATGGTATCGACCGATGATCCAAACCTACCAACAAGAGGAGGAGCGCAATGAAGAGGATGACTGGCCATTGGATTACCAGACTCGACCTTATGGGTTCGGCCATGTACTTGATGGAATCACCCTTCCCTGACTTTTTGAGGAGGAAGTACACGTTGACGACATGCAATCTTATTGGCTGGTCAGGATTGTGTTAAAATCTGATGGGACCGAATGAATTGATTTTTGGGCCGCTCAGGAGCAGCAAATGAACTTCATCGAAGAAGATATCTGGAAGGAGGTTGACAATACATGGGCTATCGAAGATAACGAGGAAAGAAGGGAAATGGCAGCTGTTAGTGACCTAAATGATTTGTGGGCATTCGAAGGTCCTCTGCACGTAAGCGAAGTAAGACAAACTGATAGTGTGACGCCGGGGTTGTGGGACCCTGAAGACGGCGTGGAACACCTAACCAGAAGTGGACGGCACTTTAAGCCAGCTCAGTTAGAGAGAGGATAGCCAAGTGCAAAAGGGAAAGAGGCAGAACAAAAGGACGAGGATGATACTGTAATGAGACAACTGAAAAAGACATAGGATAACATCACTATCTGGGGCTTGTTGATGGCATCACATAAGCACAGGCAAGCTATTTTGAAAGTTTTGAACAAGAGCAGTGTCCTGATAGATGCAACCCTCGAGCAGCTTATTGGGCTTATCTTGCCAGCCGCTGAACAGAAAGTCATTTCTTTTTGTGATAAGGATTTACCCGCTGAAGGAAAAAGTCACAACAAGCCACTTCATATCACCGTCAAGTGCCTAGAAAAATGGGTTCCGGTGACCCTCATTGATAATGGGTCCTCCTTGAACGTTTGCCCATTGAGAACGGCTGTCTGTTTAGGGATGAGGCCAGACTAGTTCACTCCCTGCAATCAAGGAGTATGAGCCTATGACAACACAAGAAGGGATGTACTAGGACTGGTGTCGTTTGCCATTTCAGTGGGCCCACTGGAGACGTCAGTTGAGTTTCACGTGCAAGACGTACCAGCTTCCCTCAATCTACTGCTGGGCAGGCCGTGGCTACATGACGCGAATGTTTAGGCAGTGCCGTCTACCCTTCACCAGAAACTAAAATTGATAAAAAAATGGGCCATTTTTGACCATTCATGGAGAGGACAGTATTCATCCCTCGAAAGGAGGGGAGGGCACAACTCTGCTAGAAGTTCAACATAGTGAAGACGATGTGTTACTCAGTGGTTTTCAGTTCGATCAGGCTGTTTAGACGCTAATGAATGAAGAAGAAATGTATGTTAACCCACGAGCTTTAATGATGATGAGAAAAATGTCTTTTTTCCCGGGCATGGGATTAGGACGCAAGCAATAGGGGATTCCGGAACCCACTCAGGTATTGCCGACTTCACACCATTTTGGTCTTTGGTATGAGCCAACGAAAGAAGATTTGGAAGGGCCTAGAAGGGGGAGAAAGACTAATTATTCCGGGACACTCAATGGATACTTCGTCAAAGAAGGGGAAGATTTTCCGTATTGTGGCTTTCCGGAGCCATGGATCGATGAAGAAACCAATCAAAAGCTGCCTGGGTTGGAGATCTTGTTTAGCCACCAATTGTCTGACGCAGAGGAGGAAGAAATAGTGGAATGAGAAAAAAAGGTTCAAGAAGAGGACTAGGCTGACAAGCTTGATGGGGCTGACCTAGGAGTGCTGTTAAATGAAAATATGGCTCAGTTGCGCATAACTGAATCAGATTGTTTAATGATGGGCTTTAGTACACCGGCAGATTATACCAAGCTCATCGTCGATACGGCCACAAAGGAAGTAAAGAATTAGTCCATTGAGTCTTCTGGTGTGCAGGTCATATATCCTGAGTCCAAGTTTGAGTTGGAGTCTGTAATTGAGGGCACGTCTGTTAGTGCTCATCTCCCTGCTTTTACCATTGAGTTTGTAATTTCCACTGTTCTTAATGAAATGAACAAGATTTTCAGTTACTCTACTTTGTTCGAATACGCTTTCTGACGAATTTGAACTCGACGGGGATATCCCCGAAGGAATAAAACTTTTAATAAAAAGAGAAGAAGAAATGCGTGCCCAACCAATAATTGAAGAAACTTTGTCAATAAATCTAG
>JAULJZ010029343.1:0-37870 GCA_032270985.1 Heliamphora pulchella | reverse complement strand
TTTTGGGTAATTAATTGTAACATAAAAAAAGAAAAAAAAAATACAAGTTTTCAAGAGGCATATCCCATGTAATTACATGAATAACCAGTAGGAAGAAACCTCCTACAACAAAGAAAACTCAACCCCCGCCGAAACAACGGAGGAGACCTAACTAAAAGCCATATTCCACGCACAACTTGCATGGATAGGAAACACCAACATATTTAACATGCTTGCACATCATAAGAAAAAGTAAGACAAAACATACTAAAAAACGTATTATTCATCAGTTCTCTTGTGCTCATACTCCACGAAAAAATAGAGTTGCTGAACGCAAGTTGCGTCATTTGTTGGAAGTTACTAGAGCTCTTTTATTTCAAATGCATGTCCCTAAATATTTTTGGAGTGTTACTGTTCTTACTGTCTGTTACCTTGTGAACTGTCTACCCTCTACGGTTTTTGGTGGTCAAATTCCTCATGCAGTATTATTTCCGACTCGTCCACTTTTTTCTTTACCTCCTAAGATATTTGGGTGTACCTGTTATGTTCATGTCTTAGATCCTGGTAAAGACAAATTGGATCCTAGACCTGTTAAGTGTGTATTCTCTGACGGAGGGCGGCTACAAGTGTTATTCTCCCACGCTTCATTGCCACTTTATCTGTGCCGATGTCACCTTTCATGAATCTTCGTCTTTCTTTTCTTCTCCTAATTCTCATGCTCCTTCACCGTGTCTTCCTTGTCTCGTCCCTTCGTCTTCAGTTCCTTTTGTTCCGTCATTATAGGTGTATACTCGTCGTCCCAAGCCCTCGTCCGATCCTTCGGTGCACCCTCCTGAATCTTCTGCCATGTTGCGAGATCCGCCTGGTCCTTCCACTGTTGTTGCGCCTTTCAACATTGAGTCACTTCCTATTTCCCTTCGCAAAGGTAGACGTAGTTGTACTTCTCATCCCATTGCTCAGTTTGTCTCTTGTGATCATTTATCCCCTTCACTTCACGCTTTTACTACTTCAGTTTCTTTTGTACGTGTTCTAGATTCTGTTTAAGAGGCTTTATCTCTTATGGACTGAAGGTTAGCTATGGAAGATGAGATGTTTGCTTTTCTTACCAATAATACTTGTCAATTGGTACCTCTTCCCTTTGGAAAATCCACCGTTGGTTGTCGTTGGGTCTTCACTGTGAAATATCATCCTAATGGTTCTATTGAGCGTTTCAAGGCTCGTCTTGTTGCTAAAAGGTATACACAGACTTATGGCGTCGACTATGCTGAGATCTTTTCACCCGTGGCTAAAATTGCTTCTGTTCGGATTCTTATCTAGCTTCCTGCCAATTTTGGGTGGCCATTATTCCAGTTAGATGTCAAGAATGCGTTCCTTCATGGTGATCTCCACGAAGAAGTTTACATGGAGCAACTTCCTGGGTTTGTTGCTTAGGGGGAGCCTACTCAGGTATGTAGACTTCAGAAAGCAATTTACGGCCTTAAATAATCACTTAGAGCTTGGTTTGGGAAGTTCAGTGATGCAATGTTGAAATTTGGAATGTGTCGTTGCCAGTCAGATCATTCTGTTTTCTCCCTCAAATTTGAGAGAGGAAAAATCCTATTGATTATTTATGTAAATGTCATTATTACTAGCAATGATGTGCAAGGCATTGCTGATTTAAAATCCTTTCTTTAAAGTCAGTTTCATACTAAAGACTTGGGAAAACTTAGTTACTTCTTGAGTATTGAAGTAGCCCGGTCTAAGGATGGAATTAGTTTGTCACAAAGGAAATATACGATGGATATTTTGACAAAGACGGGTTTATTGGGGTCGAAACCGGTAGTGACACCTATGGATCCTAATGTCAAGCTATGCATTGATCAGGGGGAGTTACTATCTGGCTTTGATCGGTATCGTTGCTTGGTTGGTAAGCTGAACTATTTTACTATTACCCGTCTAGACATTTCATTCGCTATCAGTGTGGTTAGTAAATATATGTCAACTCCTCGTCTTCCACATTGGGAAGCAGTTCTTAGAATAGTAAAATATCTTAAGACTCATCTGGTTCGTGGTCTGTTTTACCAATGGTCACTTACGTGTTGAGGCTTTTACAGATTCAGACTGGGTAGGAGCTTCATTAGACAGAAGATCTACAATAGGATATTGTACCTTTTTGGGTGGCAATCTTGTCACTTGAAAAAGTAAGAAGCAAACAGTTGTTGCGAGGTCTAGTGCATAAGACGAATATAGAACTATGGCCCATACCACCTGTGAGATCACGTGGATTAAATACTTTCTAGAAGAAATAGTTGTTGATGTGAAATTGCCTATGAACATTACTGTGATAATCAGGCTGCAATCCACATTGCCTCAAATTCAATCTTCCATGAGAGAACAAAATATATTGAGGTCGATTGTCATTTTGTTCGAAAAAAGGTAGAAAGTGGTGTGATAGTTACTCTCTTTGTAGCTACAGGTATGCAGCTTGCTGATGTTTTCACTAAATGTTTGTGCAAACCGCGATTGGAGTTGCTATGTAACAAGCTGGGTCTATGTGATATACATTATCCAGTTTGAGGGGGGAGTGTTAGGGATTATTTAGTAATATATATTTAGTAGATATGGGTAGTATAGTCTGTGTAGTAGTTTTCCTTTCCTATATATATTAATAATATGTATGAGGGTTTAGTTTACACCCTAATTTTATCTCATCAACATGAATCAGTTTTCCCTTTTTCTATGACCTCACCTCCTACTACAATTCCCCATCTCCATTCCTTCTTCTGGTCTTCTGTGCCTTCATCGCATTTATCACATTCTTCTCCATCTCCCAGATCAAGTCCTCCACTTAATTCACCTACTCTCTCTTCATCTAATACACCCAATTCCTCTCCGACTTCCAGTTCTTCTTTTTCTCATCCTCCAGTAATTTCCTTTCCATCAGTTCCTATCGATTCAATTTATATTCATCTTCCATTGACTTCTCCACCACCTCTCATGCGATCCAATTCTCATCCCATGCTCACCAGGTCCAAAACAGGTTCGCTTCCTTCTCATTAAGCTTTTCTTACCTCTTCTCACTCCAATCTTCAATTTTCAGAACCTGCCTATGTTAATCAAGCATTGCAATCCCCTTTTTGGAATGCTGCTATGCGGCATGAGTATCAAGCTCTCATTACTCAAAACACCTGGAACCTTGTTCCCTTGCCTTCTCATAAAAAATTTATTGATTGCAAATGGGTGTTTAAACTTAAGAAGAACACCGATGGCTCCATTGCTCGGTACAAGGCTCCGTTGGTTGCCAAAGGCTATCTTCAAGAGTTTGGCGTCGACTTTCATGACACCTTCAGTCCCGTAGCTAAGCTTCCAACTGTTTGAGTCTTGCTCTCCCTAGCTTTACACTTCAATTAGTCTATTAAATCTCCAATGCTTTTCTTCATGGTCATCTGTAAGAGGAAGTCTATCTTGCTCAGCCCCTAGGCTTTATTAGCTCTCAGTATCCCTCTCTTGTTTGCAAACTTCACAAAGCCATTTATGGTCTTCGCCAAGCTCTTAGAGCTTGGTATTCCACCTTCTCCTCATTTCTTCTCTGTCATGGCTTCCTCAACAGTTACAATGATCCCTTTCCCTTCGTTTAGAAAATGGTGATACTCTCACTATTCTCTTGATTTATGTTGATGACATATTGCTCACTGGCTATAGTTTGTCTCATATCCAATCGCTTCTATCTCAGCTTCATTCTCAGTTTTCTATGAGAGAGCTTGGTCTTATTAACTATTTTCTTAGAATCTTTGTTAAGCATCTCTCTCATGGTTATTTCTTATCTCAACAGCATTATGCCACTGAGCTCCTCACTAGAGCAGGTGTCTCTGATTGCAAGCCAAGCCCCTCTCCTCAATCTCCTAAGTCTTCCACCTCTGCAACAGATTCACTCCCTTTTTCCAATCCTTCCTTCTATCGGAGTATTGTTGGTGGTCTACAATACTTAACTCTTACCCAACTTGACATTGCTTTTGCCGTCAATCAGGTGTGTTAGTTTATGCACGCACCTACCATGAGTCATTTTGCCTTTGTCAAACGTATTCTTCCGTATATCAAAGGTATCCTTTCTCATGGCCTAGTGTTTACTTCTGGTTCTCTTGATCTTAATGCCTTTTCGGATTTCGACTGGGGTGGTGATTCCTTGCATCGTCGCTCAACCTCAGGTTTTTGTGTCTATGTTGGCCCCAATCTCATTTCTTCAAGAAACAATTTGTTGTCTCTCACTCATCCGCCGAAGCTGAGTATCGTGCTCTTGCTCATGCCACTGCTGAATTAACCTGGCTCAAAATGTTTCTTTCAGATCTTCATATTGCCACCTCCATTCCTACCCTTTGGTGTGACAATGTCTCTACCATTTCCTTGGCCACCAATCCCGTTTTCTATGCTCGCTCCAAGCACATTGAAGTCGACTGTCATTTTGTGTTGGAGAAGGTTGTTTCTAAACACATTGCTCTCCATTATATTCCCACAGCTAATCAAGTTGCTGATCTCTTCACTAAACCACTTTCAATCTCTCGCTTTCGCTATCTCACTTTCAAGCTTCTAGTCTGTTCTGCCTCGACCAGTCGCTTGCGGGGGATGATAGAACTATTGGTATAAACTAGCAAAGTGATGCATATCAGCAAAATGAGGTGCTGCACCACAAGGGTGCACAACCAAAGCAATTGGGAACAAATCAGCATATGGAGGCACTAAATCACACTAAGAAGGTGCACAACCGAAGAATCAGCTTGGGGCAACGGATTGTTATTCCATCCATAACAAACGGTGCCAGGTGTAATGCCATATGTTGAGAATACACAGCTTTAGAACATTCTTGGCTAACAAATTCAGTTTTCACTCAGTTGTATAAAATGCCTTGAGCTTGTATTGCGAGATCAATGAGATGAGAATATTTTTAATCAAACTCTATATCTCTTCAGTTTGATTGTACGTGGTGGAAATTGTTAAGACATCTTACAATATCCATTTAAAAAACTTGTTTTTGTATTATTCATCATGGTCAAACAAAAAGGAAATAGTCTTAAAAGCATTTGTTAATTCATTCCTATAGATTGTCGGTAGTCGTTTCAAATTAATTTTTGTCCATTTCATGGGTGACTGTGTTATATTTCATGTTCCATGGGATCGCCGACTTCCCCTTGACACATGAATCTCATGTACCCAAAAATCATTCTAATTCTATGTTAAATAGACTCGAGTACGGGCATCAGGTATTGGTATGTGTCTTAAGTACCGGATTGATTAATCTAATTCTCATGCCAACGATACTGGGACGCGAAAAAATATTCATATTTCTTCGTATAAATATATATATATTTTTATTTTCTAGGCTAAATGGTGTTTACGAGATTCCATAGAGTATTTCGTGTATAATATGAGAGTTTATGTATAATTCTATAGTATATTTGAATTACTAAATATGTTTCCTTGATAAATGTCCAATTAGAAATGTCGGACACTTATTCTTACACTCTTATCAAAGTGTCGAGGGTTCGACATGAATACATTTTACATTTAGAAGGGTTTATGTAACATAGTTCTAGTTAGGGTTGTAGGGCCTGATTGCATAGGAGCAACTCACCCTAATGTGTTAGTCCACTGAATCATCTTACATAGATGAAAGAGCTTGAAGTCAATGTTTTGAGGCTGAATGTGCTCAAAACTATGTTGCTTCTATATTAAATCTTTATGCCTACCTTGTGCATATTATTTGATATAGTTTTCTGAATGTTTCTATGACTTGTTTGATAGCATTTTGTTTTCGTAATTTATTGGTGATCTTGAAAGTTGGTTGCTTTGCGAGTACTTTGCATTTATCAAACAGGTTGAAGTGGTCCATATCGTGTTGCGTAAAATCATATAGTCTTTACTAGTGAAGATTAAGTTATTGTGATGACAAGTAGTGCTATCAAGAGACCAAGTAAGACATTGACTATTTATCTATTTCTTCTTCCCTTAAACGGACATAGGATATCTTCAATCTCTAAGTAATCAAAGAAGGCTTGATGGTATTACTATACAAATTCTTCATTCAAAATGTATCTAGACTTACAATACTACCACTTATTGTGACCAATTTCTCTTCTATAGTGATATACTATAAAGCATGGACACAGACATGGGCACATACACGGGACACAACGATGTCAACAAAATTAGGACATGGACACGACAAGGATACGCCAAAAAAATATTTTTTAATTTTTTATTTTACATGTTTACTCCATGTTTAGGTCTCACCTCTATGATTACTTCATCAAGTTGGAGATGAAGTACTTATTCTTTGTTTTCCCAGCAGTCAACCGCCTTAAAAAACACTGGCTTGTCTACTCTAATTGCCATAAAGTTAATCAATGGCCTTCTTTGCAAGTCACTCCACCCATCATTGACAATGCTCACACCTTTCTTCTTCTACGTGCTTCTAATAGCGTCTAATAACCTATCAAAATTTGCTCTTCCCCGTTGAAGTAAGGTAGTCCTCAACAAATTGCAATCCGATGGTAGATATCCTTGAATGTTGTTATTTGTGACATGTGTAAGAACTAACAAAATAAGGATTCCTTGCCAAATGAAATGGAAAACCAGCCGATTAAAATATCCTTGCAATCTCACTATGTAGTTGTTCCTGAGCTCCAATATTGAAAGCCTTCATAACGGCATTCTCACTTCGATTTCTGCTAGTGTTTGATATTCTCTTATTCGTTAATGTCTCTTGTGCTTCAGAAAAGCTAATGCCAGCAAAAGATGCACTAGAAGAAGGATGCACTAGAAGAAGGTGGCAATGAAACTTTTTTCGGTTAAGATCCTTGTTATCTCATTTTTTCTTTTTTCAATGCTCTTTGAAATTCGGCAAGCTCTTTACTTGTTATTTTGGGACTCAACTATTCCCATATTTCTGATTTTCATTAAATGAGATTTCACCCTTATATATGATTCAGTATATGAACTGATAATAATTGCATTGGAAGCCATAATTTTCCCTCATTTTCCAATTTTCTCCATTCTTTTCATGTATTGCCAAAGTGGTTTTCCATCATAAACATCACACATATTGTAAGTGCTACTAGCACTAGTAGAAGATGTCATGATTTCCTATAATTGCAAACATCAAACAATAAACAAGCATTCATAGTTATTGTAGTGAAAAAAACGAAGCATTGCATTCAGCCATTACAGTTATCGCATTGCATTCATCCATTGACATGTATGAGCAAAAATTAAGAAGAATGCATTAGAAAAAAAAATTCTATAGATGAATGACCAATTAGCCAAAACGATGTTAAAAAAAAAAAAGGATAAAGAAAAAAATAAACAGAAAAGGAATGACTTGAGAAAATACAAAATCAACGTTGGATTGCTGGTAAAGAAAAAATGTTTAATAAAATAGAAAAAAAGAAGCAATGAAGGGGACCTGGGATTTTAAAACTGGTCAGAACAATGTAAAGAAAGTCGTCGGTGGTCGACAAGCTTGATGGTGGAGGTTGCAAGGCAAAGACAAGAGGCATGAGTCGCTGAGGTCGTTGATAGACAAGAGGTCGCTGACTTCAACTTTTGGTGCGTTAGGGTGTTTTAACTCGCAGAGGCTCTTGCACGAACTAGTGTTTTTTGCTTCATCTTTGGGTGTGTTCGAACATGGACATGTGTGTCCGTCGTGAGTTTAATACGGTGTCTGGTTGAAAAAAATAATTAAAAAATAGGGCACATCAGGTGGCATGTTTGACACGTGTCCTTGGTGTGTCCTTGTTCCTCGTGTGTCTGACACTTGCTTCATAGGTGATCTATAATGTCTAACTGCAGATCTTTTGTTTTCAATGATGTTTAAACCACTTTTTTAGACTTAGATATCTTTATATTTTATCATCTCAAAAGACTAAGAGATCATTTTCATGTTCTTCATATTAGAAAAAAGTGTGAATACTTAGACCTAATATCTTTTGGGAAAAAATCTAATGGAGAATGGATTCATAGAATCATAGGTATAAAGCTGCATTGCTTTCATTTTATTGTTGGATCACAAGTTACTTCACCAACATTGACACACTAGCTTTTTTGAAGTGTTCGTGCTTTTTAGGGGTTACCGTAGAGGTGTTAACTGAAGTAATCCTAACAATCCCTTAACTCTAGCCTCTAAGCTACAATCCTCCCATTAGTCTTAGTGGAGTTCCTAGGCCTTGATCCAAACTTGGTTGGAAGTTTGCTAATGATTTGGATTGCTTGGAGGGATTGTTGGGATGTATCGCTGGATAGATCACCTCGATGGATTGCTTGGCCGGTGGAGACCGAGCGAGTAAGATGGGCAATCACTTGAATGGGGATTCCTTTGCCAGGCGAAGGAATGTCATGAGAGAATGTTAGGCATCGCTTATAACCTACGCTTATTTTTGCAGACTAACTCCAGAACCTGTTTCTAATGTTACCTAGAAAACCTGCACCTTATCCGTTTCCTCAAAATAAGCCTCATAGTCGAGTCACACACACACACACACACCCAAAAGCACTAACACACGGACACATTTCCTTACACATACTGTAGGGGAAGGCATTATACATAAAAGTTACTTACTAACTGAGAGGATCCAAAATATACCTAACATTCATCTTTGAAACAAAGACCAAAAGGTATCTACAGTAGCACCACTACCAGTGGGTGCTCAGGTCATAACGTTCCATTCCTTGTGGGAACCATGCAAATCTGGAAGGTAGGATGTTGATATGAACAACCCTCATAGCTAGGTATACCGTGTTTACCCAAAACAAAACCAAGCGGCTCTCTCAGCACAAAAGCTTGGCCCAGCTTAGGTTTCTTCTTCTTCGGATTCGCCACAACATGACTCTTGAACAAATAAGTCAATAACAAATGGGAAACTTAGTAACCCCAACTACTAACTCATGCACACATTAAGACCCAGGCAAAACAACACATCTAAGAACTCATGCACACACAAAAACCTCCGAGGGCCCATCCCTTCCCATTATCCCACGCAAGAAAGGAAGAGAGAAGGGGGACCTAGGAGAAACTTGGGGTCCCTCACCAACAAAACTTCCTATCCCAACATAAACTAGCTACATACACCTTACACTCCCCCCCTTCACCTCACAGGTATAAGAGAAAGTTCCTTACTACTCTCCTCTCATTTTAGGCACATTTCTTTCATAAAAGGAGGGGAATCCCAAAACTCATTGCTCTTGTTAACACTTTGAGCTTTCATCCTGCAAGTTAATCAATGTTAGGAATCAATTGTTAGAAAAAATATTTATAGTTAAACCCCATTCTCTTTGAATATCTTGGTTCTCTCTATCATTTGGAACTTTACAACCATAGGAGAGTCTTCCCCTAATTTGATCACATATTTCTTGAAAAACCACTTGCTATACTCTTTCTTAACCTTGAAATTTCCTTAGGTTCCTCTCTTTCCAGATACTATAGACAGTGGTTGAGAAGGCCAGCTTTCTTACAGTAACTTCTAGTGACTTCCTGGTGAGAGATGTCGCCAAAAAATATGCCTGTCCTTCCAAGATGGTTGAGCCCATTTGACTCTTCATATATGATCATGACTTTGCATATAGATGTTCGAATAGTTCGTGAGTAGGATCAATGAAAGAATATATGATCATGAGTTTCCATTGTCCCTGAGCAAAAACTACAGTTATAGTCACCCAACATCCCAAAGGTCCTAAGTCTATCGCCGGTGCTAAGCCTACCCTGAATAGCTACCTAAAGGATGAAGCTAACGTTAGGGATGAAATACTAAACTTGCCATTAGGATTCCCCATCCGAACAACAAAATCCTCTCGAGATTCATCCAGTAAGAACTGCACTGACTTGCTCATTTCTATCAGGTCATTAGAGAGTGAAGGGGGCCATTTCCATCTCATTTTTCTGCACAATTTCCTTAACCTTTGCCAATTTTGGTAGGCCAGAATCGTACTTTATCCTTGGGCCTCTAGCCTCCATAATAGACCCTCAATGGTGTCATGGTTCAAACCACAAAAAGGTAGAATTCCCATTCCGAATTTCATATTTAAACAAGAGTTTGACCAAAGGTCAAAGTTGCAAAAGCTTTCTGCAACATTAGGATACCGATTGAGGAATATTTATTGCCCAAAAGGAGTTACCCCTAAACAAATTGGATTTTATCCACATGCGCCACAAGGAGATTCTACCTCCTGTAATGAGGAACCAAATATGTGTTCCACAAAACTAGGGATTTGATACCCAGCCCACCTTCTTGCCTAGGTCAACACACATCTTCCTAAGCCATCTTAGCTCCGGTAGGTTTTAATTCAACACCACTCCATAAGAAGGCTCTCATTAGGATCTCCACCTCCCTAAAAACCTTTTTAGGAAGGATAAACAGAGAAGACTAGTACATCTGCATGGAGAAGAGGGTAGACTTAATCAACTGTACTCTACCTGCATAGGACAGGAATTTGTTTGCCCACGATTGTATCCTTTTGGCAATTCTCACAATGAGTGGTTTGCAGTCCTTATATGCTAGCTTAGTGGTAATGAGGGGAACTCCAAGGTATCTCACATGTAAGGTTCCCTCCCTAAAGCCTAAAATATTGTAAAATGTCAAACTTCAAGCTTACCTCCACTCCTAAAAAAAACATCACTCTTGGAAGGGTTGGGTGACAAACCTCACATACTTTGGAAAACATGTAAAACTTTCCTAATAACCTGCACAGATGACACATCTGCCGTTGCAAAGATTAGATCCTTTGCAAAACATAGGTTGACAACTTTATCCTTACTATATCTCCAATGGTATTTAAAGTTGTGCTCTTGAGTATAATTTGAAACAACCATGACAGAACCTCCATAGCCATAACAAACAAGTATGAGGATAATGGGCCTAAGCCCTCACTTACCTTGGAAGAAACCATTCAACTCTCCATTGATGCTAATTGAAAAACTCAGGGAAGTAATGCATTCCTTAATCCAGTTTACCATTCTACCCGGGATGTCCATGCTACGCTGTACAACTAGCATAAATTCTCACCTCACATTGTCATAGGCCTTCATGATATCGGCACATCTTGGGCCATGAGAGGACTGGTGGTAGTTTCGCCGCCATTCTTGGGATGAGAATATATTATCTGGTATTTGCCTCCCTTTCGCAAAAGCTAAGTGGGATGGAGAAATAACATCTGGTAAAATCTCCTTCAATCTGTTAGCTATGATCTTCGCAATACATTTGTAAACAATGTTACAGCACGAAATATGTCTATACTCCTTAATAGTAGATGGATTTGGGACTTTAGGAATAAAGGCAACAAGGTTAGTGCTAGCCTCTCTAAGCATCCACCCTGAATTGAAGAAGGTTATAACTACCGTCACTACTTCACTCCCCACAATATCCCAAGCACTCTTACAAAAGCCCGTCGAATATCGATAAGGCCCCTGTGCCTTATTGGCCTTGAGAGATCACATATCCTGTTTGATTTCCTCCTCAGTAAAATCTCTTTCCAAAAGGCTTACACTCTGGTCTTACCCGACCCTTCATCGCATCCTCAACTGCAAGGATATGCACATGGGGTAAAATTTGGCTCAAGTCCCAAAAGGTCCTTATAGTAACCTACAATGTGGTCTGCAATACGAGCTCTATCTGAGCAAACAGATCCATCTCCTATCTCAAGCGCTACAATTCTTAATTTATTCCAACGAAAATTAATGGATTTGAAGAAAAAATTTGAATTGTGGTCTCCCAAGTTCAGACATTGTACTTTCGCCTTTTGTCTAAAAAACACTCTTCTACCTTACTAAGTTCTATATATAACCTATAGGCATTCCCGCTCTTGGGATTAGGTGCTTAGGTCATTTGGTCTTAGGTCCAGTCTAGACGGAGACCTTCCAAAATGGCTTTTTGTCCAATCAGTCTCTCTGATATATTGCTAAAAGCCCTTTTATTTAATTTCTTCAAGTCGCCTTTTAAAACCTTCAACTCTTTGCACAGATGTACATACTAGACCCCTCCATTTTAAGATCCCACACCCTCCTAACCATGGAGATAATATCCGATTGGTTAGTCCTGTGAGAATATATTATTATTATTATTATTATTATTATTATTATTGGGATATTTTTTCATTATTAGGATTGTGAGAGTATACTATTATTATTATTGAGATATTTACCCATTATTAGGATTGTGAGAAGATACTATTATTATTATTGGGATATTTACCCATTATTGGGATGTTGTTTTCTAGTTAGTCTTATTACCATTATTTGGGTTTTTTATAGCCTATATATATGATGTATCCATTCATTGTTATTCAAACCTTTGTAATATAGTAATAATATTTTCATCTTTGCTTTCATGGTATCAGAGCCAAAACGCTAGCCGCCATAGCAGATCGCCGCCGGCTTTCGCAAAACCTCGTTGTCGGCCTTTGTAACCTTCGCATCTCTCTCCCTTAGTTTCGTAAACCTTAGCACCTTCTTGTTCGCAAACCCTCGCCTTTCTCCCCCCTTTTTTGTCGTTGCTGACCATCGTAGAACCCCTATTTGCCACCTTCGACTATCGCCGACCCTTCCCCTAGGTTTGGTGACCATCGCCGATCTCCGTTGCAGCCTCTGTGGTCCTTTCTTTGTCAGATCTGGTTCCTTGCTCCTCTGCACTGCATTGTTTTTTGTCTTATCTCCTTTGCTATGTCAGAAGACAAGTTGCAAGCTATTAGCATTCGGTTGAATGGATCCAACTATTCATATTGGTCAAATGTTATGAAAATTTTCTTATTGGGAAAGGCCGATGGGGATATGTAACCGGCTCAACTGTTCGACGTACCAACCCTAAGGCTAAGGGGTATGATTCATCTATTGCCACATAGGAGATGGAGAATGCACAGGTCCTTACTTGGTTCCATAACTTGTGGAGCCAAGTATTGGTATGAACTTCTCCAAATATACGACCGCCAAATAAGTGTCAGAATATCTCTAGAATATGTATTTTACTTTTTTGCCAAGTGCTATGAATTAGAGATGACTATTCGAAGTGCTAAGCAAAATGAAAAATCCATCCATAAATTCTACACTGAGATGACTACTTATTGATATCAATTGGCTCTTATAGAACCCCTCGATTTGCAACTTCTCAATAGTTATATTCAGTATTGGGAAGAGCTGAGGCTAGTACAGTTTTTCATAGCAATTCGTGATCAGTTTGAGGCACTTTGTGGTGTCATTCTTCATCGTTCCCCATTACCCTCCGTTGATGGGGCTGTTCATGAGCTCATTGCAGAAGAGACCCGATTGAAAGTTGCTCAGATGGCCATTCCCTCTCAATCAATCTTCGTTGCCCTGTCCTTTTCCGGCGGTGTTCATTCTCGCCCTCCACTGCTGTCTACTCCTCATCTGCTTCAAGTCACAGTCAAGCCAAAATCCCGTGTTTCCATGGATGAGTGCAACTTTTGTCGTCAGAAGGGCCATTGGAAGTCTGCATGCCCCAAGTTTAACATAGAAGAGCCATTTTTCCTCTACTGCGCTTTCGCATACCTCAGCTCCAGTTTATCGTCCTCTTGTTGCTCTTGCCACACCTGTATCCACTGAATTTATTTCCCCTCCATCCCAAAATCTGTTTGATTAGTTTCGTCAGTCAGGCCATACTTGCCTCTTTCAAGAGGCCGAGAATCAGTCACATGCTTTTATGACTATCTCTTACTTAGGTTCTCATCATTCTTATGTTTCAGGTATTTTACTCTCGACTTGGATAATTGATTCTGGTTCTTCTTATCATATGACGTCCAATTTATCTTGTCTTGGCAATTGTGTTTCTCCTTCATCTCCTGTCACTGTTTGCACTGCCGATGGCTCTTTTATGCATGTTGTTTCTATTGGCTCGGTTGTTCCCTCTACTTCGTCTAGTTTGTCTATTCCTGATGTCTTTTATATACACAGCTATCTGTTAGTCTACTGTTTGGTAGTCAGCTTTCTGACTCTGGTTTTGATGTCATTTTTTCTTCTATTAGTTGTATTGTTCATGACTGGAAGTCACAAAAGAAGATTGGGATCGGGCGTAGAGTTGGTGACCTTTACATTTTGGAGAGCTTGCATATTTCCCTAGTGTCCACCGCTGCCATTGCTTCTTTTTCTTTAGATCAACATTCTTCACCTTTTTACCTTTGGCATTCTCGTTTAGGTCATTTGTCAAGTGATCGTTTAAAAATTTTAATTTAGTCTGGTAGTTTAGGAAATGTGGCTGTTGGTGATATTTTTGAGTGCAGTGATTGCAAACTTGCAAAAATGTCTGCCTTACCTTTTAATTAAAGTTCATCTATTTCTACCTCTCATTTCTCTATTGTCCATAATGACGTTTTTGGGCCCTTCTCCCCTTGCCACCAAGGGTGGATCTGTCTACTATGTATGCTTTATTGATGATTATAGTTGGCTCTGTTGGGCATACCTTGTCTCACAAGTCTGATTTCTTTCACATTTATCGTGATTTTCACTTTATGGTTCACGCACAGTTTTCTACCACTATAAAGGTTCTTTATTCAGATTTGGGTGGAGAATATTTTCTTATTGAATTTAGAGATTTCTTGGCTTTCTTTAGTACTATTCATCAGTCCTCTTGTTCCGATACTCCAGCCCAAAATGGTTGTGCTGAGAGGTAACATAAACATATTCTTGTGACAGCAAGTTCCCTTCTTCTATCCTCCTTTGTTCCTGCTGTCTTTTGGGTTGAAGCCGTTTTTACGACTGTATCTTCTCATCGTATGCTCTCCCCTCTCCTTTTTGGGCTCTCCCCTTATGAGAAGCTTTTTGGATATGCTCCCAATTACTCCTTATTTCGTGTCTTTAGTTCTATCTGTTTTGTTCTTCTCCCTAAATGAGATCGGACTGAGCTTAGTGCTTGCTCCGCTCTCTATGTCTTCTTACGGTATGATTTTCACCAAAAAGGCTATCGCTGTTATGACCCAGTTTCTCGACGTCTCTATATCTCGTGTCATGTTGTCTTTCTTCAGCGTCTTGCCTACTTTAATCTTCCTCTTAGGTATACTCCTATCTCCAAAGAGGATTTAGTTCATATTGTTCCTTTTCCCATCGATGTGCCCTCTGATGAGTTTACTTCCACCGTTGACATCCTTGATTTTCCCCCCCTCCCAACCTTCTCAGTCTTCCTCTCTCCCGTTGGTTTACTCTCGTCATCTAGTTGCTCCACTACCTATTTGCACCAGCTCCGACCCTACTCTATCTACTCCTATGGCTCCTGAGGTTATTGCCCCTCTTGCCCGTCGCTATCTTGCCTGTACCCGTGCCCCGCCGGTAAGACTTGGTTTTTCGAACACTTGTTTATCTTTTTCATATCGTGCCTTTTTGACGTCTATTCATACTTATTTTGAGCCTCAGTCTTATAAGGAAGGATATGCTGATCCTAATTAGGTTAATGCAATATCTGACGAATTATCTGCTCCTCACAAAATTGGTACTTGAGATTTTGTTACTCTCCTTGTAGGGAAAAATCTCATTGGATGCAAGTGTACAAAGTCAAAATTCACTCTAACGGCTATTTGGAGCGCTACAAAGCTCGTCTTATTGCTAATGGTTTTTCCTAGGAATATGGCGTTGATTATGAGGAAACATTTGCCCCTGTGGCAAAAATGACCACTGTTGGTACCCTCATCTCTGTTGTTGCCGTCCGTCACTGGCTTTTCTTTCAACTTGATGTCAAGAATGCATTTCTCAATGGCTGCCTTCATGAGGAACTTTATATGCGCCCTCCTTCGGGTCTTCCCCATCCTCCGAGTATGGTATGTCGTCTCCGTTGTGTTCTTTATGGCCTTAAGCAATTTTCACGTGCTTGGTATGACCGTTTTCAGTCTACTATTAGCCAGACTTGGTTTCATTCTAGCCCCCATGATTCTGCTTTTTTCATCTGACATACATCCGGTGGTATTGTTCTTTTGCTCTTATATGTAGATGATATGATCATCACTGGTTCTGATTCGGTCACTATAACCGAGGTCAAACAACATTTGTTTTGGGAATTTGAAATGAAAGATTTGGGCCCTTTTTGGTATTTTCTTGGTATCGAGGTTGCTTCCTTACCTCAGGGTTATCATCTCTCCCAGACTAAGTATGCTCATGAGATTGTTCATCATGCCCGCCTAACTGATGATAATATTATCGACACCCCCATTGAACTCCATGCCAAATTCTCTTCTTTTGATGGGGTTCCCCTTGAAGATCTTTCTGTTTATCGGGAGCTGGTCGGGTGCTTAGTCTATTTAATTGTGACTAGATCTGATATTGCCTATGCCGTTCATATCGTCAGCCAATTTGTCTTTGCTCCTCGCTCTACTCATTGGGTTGTTTTGCCCCGCATCATCCGTTATGTCCGACATACTATTTTTCATAGTTTGTTGTTGTCCTCTACCTCCACATTAACTCTTCAAGCCTATGCGGATGCTGACTGGGCTGGTGATGTTTTTGATCAAAAGTATACTACTCGGTATTGCATCTTTTTCGGTGAATCACTCATTTCTTAGAAGAGTAAGAAGCAGCCTGTGATTGCCCGTTCCATTGCTGAGGTGGAATATCGTGTTATGGCTCATGCTATTATTGAAATTGTCTGGCTCCGATGGCTTCTGTCTGATATTAGTGTTTTTTCCGATTCTCCTACCTCACTTTATTGTGACAATACAAGCGCCATGCAGATTGCTCATAATTCCGTGTTTCATGAGCGTATCAAGTATATTGAAATTGATTGTCACTTTGTTCGTCAACACCTTCAACTGGGCACCATTAGCCTCCCATTCGTCTCCTCCTTTTTGTAGCTTGGTAATTTCTACAAGAAGACTCATACCGTTGCTCGTTTTCATTTTTTGTCGTATAAACTCTTGTTGCTCTCTAGACTCGCATCATGAGTTTGAGAGGGCGTGTGAGAATATATTATTACTATTATTGGGATATTTTTTCATTATTAGGATTGTGAGAATATACTATTATTATTATTATTGGGATATTTACCCATTATTAGGATCTTTTCCATTATTAGGTTTGTGAGAATATACTATTATTATTGGGATATTTACCCATTATTACGATCTTGTTTTCTATTTAGTTTTATTACCATCATTAAGGTTTTCTATAATTTATATATATGATGTATTCCTTTTTTGTTATTCAAGCCTTTGGAATATATCAATAATACTTTTAGCTTTGCTTTCAAGTCCAACATTCAAAAAGCTTATAAGGTTTCCTTGCTTTGATCTCTTTAAAATTGGGAAGGATCTCAATGGTGAGTGATTGGAAATGCCTGGGTTTCTAAAGTTTGCACGCGGTTGGGAAAAGGATATTGTCCATTGCTCATTGACTACGACACGGTCAATCTTTGACTTAATAATCTTATCTCCTACTTGATTATTGGACCATGTGAATTGGAAGCCACTATATATTAGGTCTACCAACTCAGTCCTATACGCATCTTCAAATCGTCCATGTGAGTTGGCCATTTTCCACACCCTCCCAACTTTTTCATAGGGAAATCTAATCGAGTTAAAGTCTCCCAAGACTAGTCATGGATAACTAGTCACACCATTTGCCAAACTCTCAATAAACTTACATAACATTTCTCTTTCCTATAGGTGTTCAAGCCGTATACAAAAGTAGCAAAAAATTCGGTATTGTCTTCCAAGTATCATACTATACAATGTATCCATTGATTACCCACTTCCAAAACCTTAAGATCCACAAAATTTGGGTCCCAACAAACCTAAATCCTACCCAACGCAACAAAATCATAATTAGCAGCTCTCTTCTAACCAGGGAAGATTTTATCAAAAATGGCACTTGCCCTATCTTCCTTAATTTGGGTTTTATTAAGTTGATCTTTTCTAACCACATTACTAACTTATCTTCGTTTTATACAATCATTCAAACCATCAATATTCCAAGAAATTGTTTGACATAGAAATCTACATGAGTAGTTTGTTAGCTTCCCTTCTTCTTTTTATTGCTTGAACTCTTGTTTGCAGATCCCCTCCAAAGTGTGGGTTTTGTAGGCACAGGGAGCTCTTCCATGGCTTGGTTAGAGATTGGAGTAAATGGTTCCTCCATCGTGCCTTGACCTTCGAAATTGCTTGGCTCATTCAGACCCATACTTTGGCTACAGGTGAGTGGAGATCGAACAATCAACATTGAAGATTTGGACCCCTCCGGTTGCCTTGAGCCCTCTTGTTCTCTCACTACCTCAACTGTTTCCTCCTCTCGTTCCTTAAGAACTTCTTGGTTATCTTCTAGATTGTTGCTAGTACCTTGGACCGCTTCACATGGGATGAGTTTTGATGACATGGGCCCATCATACACCTCCCCCACCTTTACACCTGCATTCATAGCCTTTTTCCCTTTATTAACTTTAACCCATTGTGATTTACTTCCTTCTTCCCTTCCTGTCACCTTGTCCTGTTTATTCATTTTGCATCTATTGAAGTCGTGGCCAATGCCTTGCAGAAGGAACATACCACAGGTAAACCTTGATATTCAACTCGTATTGTGATCGCCTCACCTTTGCATCCACCACTGAATGTGTGAGAGGTTTAGCTGCATCTCTTTCAATGCAAACCCTCGCATATGATATCCTTTGCTTCGATTCTGTAGTTTTATCCAAATACAAAGGTATTCCCACTGCACTAGTTATCCTACTCAAGCATTGAGCATTCCAAATTTCAATGGGAAGACACGGAGTTTGACCCAAGCCGGAATCCTATAAAGCCTCCTTTGAGAGAACCAATCTCTTCTTCCACCTACGGAGGATCAACAACTTTCTCAAGAATTGCCACAGCCCTCCGTCCGGAACAGATTCCTCAGCCTCTATTCTTGTGAACATAAAAATGTAAAACCCCTTTCCATTTGCATATAGCTCAATCATCCCTTCATCGTTCCACAGAGTGCGAGCAGTGGCCTTAACCAAAGAGAAGGCCATATTCGAGTCTAGAAAGTAACCCACCAAGCATGGTTCCCAGTCTTTGTCATCAACCAAATCCTCGTCAATTTCATTAGCGTCTGGTTGGTTTGGGTTCGGGGCGGTGATGTATTCCAGATTCACCTCAGACAGGCTCCGATTGGTCAATAAGGAAGCCCAAGTTCTTGCTTTTCTCGGCTTGACATTTTGTCAAACAATTCCTGGGCAGGTTGCACAGATGGGTCCTTCCGTTCTGTTCCTTCAATGCTTTCCTTATTGCCCCTTTCACCTCTCTTGAAACTCCTTCCCCAAAGTTACCGTGCCCACGGGTGGACCCCCGCCCTTCAAAACCACCACGGTTTCGAAGGATTGGCAGAGGTAGAAATCGGTCTGTACATATCTTAATTGAAACACCTTGTTCATTTTGGATTGTCGTTTTTATTATTTTCCAACCACATGCTGTTATCTCTTTCAATATGTAATTATAGTTCTTCATTGAATACTCTTTTCGTGAGCATGTTTCATTATTTCCGCACAATTTTATGGAGTCTAATTTTTCCCAAAAGATTGACCCATCCTTCTTGCTTGACCTATGAGTTTCTTGACATCAGTTTTTTCTTTACTATTTTGGCTTATTTAAGATCCTCATTACTCAAAAAGTTCTAAAATAAAGATAAAAATAAAAAGAGAGGAAGAAAGAAAAATACATGGACACAAATTTTCCATGCATTCTATTTCTCAATATCATTGACTCATTGTTAATTTTATGGATTCTAAATTATATAATTTCTTCCTTGTACCTGGACACACACACATTGCCTCTTAGGGGGATAATATACCTTGCGATTTGCGTATGCTTGGGAGCTCACTCTTCTCCTATCCGTCGCCCTATGATTTCCAGCTTAGTTTTTCACTTATTTTTGAGTATTTTTCAAAGATTCATTTATGGTAAACATAATTCTCCATGTATGTTATTACAATGAATTGTTGAATTTGATTACGTCTCTTTTAATTCTTTATAATATCCTGAGTACAAATAAATAGAGAAGAAAAGCAATCCTGCTTACTAATGGTGAAGGTAGTTGGTCCGAGATAGAGGGGAGTAACTGAAATGTCTGGAAAGAAGGTAGGCACTTAATAGCTTAAAATCGCCAAAAATAGAGAAGGAGAGAGTGGTGGCAACCTTAAGAGAAAGAGAGGCAGTGGAGAGAAGCTCTAAAAGTGGCCAATGAACAGTAACCTTTGGAGGAGGAGCATGGGTTTCCTTATCTAGAAGACAAAGGAACCTGGAGGTCGCTATCACGAAGGGATAGGTGGAGCCTTTTTGTTACACCTCCTTCTGCAAGGTACTCAACCTGTGCATTGGGGTATGATCCGACCACGTCTCAGTGGCCTTAAAGAGGCAAAAGGCTCAAAGTCACCAAGAAACAAACATCTATAAAAGACTGAATCAAAAACATACTTCCATTGATACTGGATAAAACGTAACCATTTAGGGAATACTCCATCCCAAATAAAACATACATCACAAATTTGAGAATAAAACATAGTCTCCAGAACATGAGAAGTCTTTAAAATTACAAAAAAGGCACTAAAAAAAAAAAAGACATCTAGCTGCAAGCTTAAGCCCTAGACGCCGATAGTGGTGGATCAACCTCTAGCATTCCCGCTACCACGAAGGTTACAGGAGAGTGTACTTAGTATTATAATTAATAAAATGATGCCAAATGTTCAGTTTAAGAATACTGAAATATCTTTGAAAACAAATCATCATGCTTTAATAAAAGATATGAAAATGTCGCATACTTTTCATCACAAAAGTCTCATATAGAATTTCTACTTTTCCTTTTTCACGAAAGTACAACTTAGGCTCAACAGTCACAATTCATCAAAATCCATTTCTCATACTCAATCCATACCCAACAGTGTCCAAGTAGTCTACCTCAAAACCGAGAGTTCCGACGGTACTGTAACCTCAATTTTCAATGCACAGATAGCAACGTGATGGAATGAGGGCCACTCTTCATCATGCCTTTAAAGGCTGCCTCCCCCCCCCCCCCCCCCTTTACCGGGAAACCTCCCCTTACGAGATACATATAAAACCCATATTTGGATAACCTTCCCTAACCGGATATAAATGGCCGGAAACCCTCATAACTTGGCATTTTGGAACATATCCTTAATAACAAACACGTGCTTTATTCAAAAGACATAGATAGTACATTTGAAATATCTTGCCATTTGAAAGTAGAAAGCTTCATGCTATTATTCATCGAAATTCCCGTGACTCAAAACATGAATATTGAAACATTTTAAAGCATATTTCACAAATCATTTGTTCAAAATAATTACTAAGCACTGTCACCTAATCTAAGTGTGACAAAGGCCTACTTATTTGCACGTGAGCCAAAGATTCAAACCTCCGGCGGCAAAACCCCGGTGCCTATCAAGCAATCCAAACCAAAACGTAAACGTAGGGTACCAACTCCTAGCGTTAAAAGGTAAGAGAATGGTTTGGGTTTTTGGGTGGGTTGTACGGTTAATGATTGTAGTTCTACACCCTTCCAAAAACTAAGGGAACTCGTCATTTATAATGTCTAATCAACATTTTAGGTTAAAAGTTGATCAGTTAAGTCTAAGGAGTTAGGTCTTTAGGCTCAAAACTCCATTTATCACTTAAAAGTCACACTGTTCAGATTCTATCATAGTCAGAATAAATTACATTTAAAATATCAAAACAACTCCACATGCTCTAATGTTTGGACAAAAGATAGTTTAAGATGTCCTCTAACTTTTTCATGAAGAACACTTGGCTTTTTAACCATCACAAAAATGTGTTTTGACCTCCACAAGATAATGTGTTGAATCTGTCCAGCCATTCTAAAAATCCTTTTGACCCATCAAGCAGTATTCAAAGCTACTTAAATTTGGCAGAGAAATAGAATATTATGTTTGGAACAACTTTTATTAAGAAACTATTTTTATAAGACATCTCAAAAATAGGGTTTTAAGTCATGCCACAAAACGTGATAGAACTATAATGTCTTCAGTATCAAAGTTGTTTCCAGATTCTTCCTCAATTAGAAGAAAATTCATTTAGGGTATCAAATTAATTTCAAATGTTCTGATTTTTGGATAGAAACTAGATTAGGAAGTCCTCTAAAGTTTTCATGAAGAACACTTGTCCATAAACTCAATAAAAATAGGTGTTTTGTCCTTATGAGAAAGAGGGTTGAATCTGTCCACAGAGAGAGATTCTGTTCACCAACTTTAAAAATTATTTTGACAAATCAAACGATATTAAAAATTTCTTAAATTTGGCAGAAAAGTAAAATAATATGTTGGGAACCATTTTCAGTACATGCCTCTAAAATAGGATTTTGAACTCAGTTACAAAACGTGACAGAAACTGCACAGTTATGGGGGAAAATTAATTTCTCAAAACCACTCGATAAAATCTCTTCAAAATTTTTTTATATGAAAGCCAACCTCAATATCTAACTCTGGAATAAAAAGTCACCTCGAGATTATTTTTCTAGAATTTATTAAAAATATTTAAAGAAGGTCTTCACTGTTGAAAAATCCTGAAGCTTGAACTTAAAGGTTTAACTTGGCCCTAGCTCATTCTAGTTTGTTGCAAGCTTGTTTTTTTTGTGTTCTTGAATCATGTTCTAAAGAATAGAGATGAGAGAATATGTTTTTGATTAGAAATAGATTTGGTTTAGGGAGTTCTTATTTGGTTTTGATGGAATCTTGACACTTGAAGAACACGACTTAGCTTTAGAGACCCTTTCTTCCTTCTTCTCACTAAATCACACTCAAACTCTATCTCTACTCTCATGCATGGTGGCCAAGGGGGTGTGGGAGTGTATGTATATATAGGCAAGGTGGTAGTGGAGAAGATTATGATGTGTGTCATAGTGTGTTAGCCTTTGGTCCAATATTAATGCATGCAAAAGATGTGACAAGACAACTCACGACTTTGAGTGTGAGAAGGGTGGTGGTGGTCGGCCAAGGGGTTCCTAGGGCTCCCAAAAATCTGATTTTCGTGTTTATATTGTTATTATAATGGTTCAAGAGGTATAATTATACTACATTGCTAAAGAAAAATGCTTAAAAATTAACTTAATGTATAAATATAGTCACTTTTTCCATGAAATTGTATTAATTTATTAATTTTATGATTGACACATTACGAGTTCGTTTGGTAACCTGGCTTTAAGTCGGTTTTTCGGCTTTAAGCCACTTTAAGCAAAAAAGTTAAAAAATTTGTTTGGTTGGGAAAATAGTGGCTTTTAAGCCACCAAAAAAGTCAAATAAGTTCAATGTGAAATTTCATTGTTGCCCTTTAGCTTAAATGAGCTGGGGTATGATTGTTTGGTTAGAATTTGTGTAATTTTATATGTAGATGGATAAAATTGAAAATTATTATGAGAAAAATCAAAAAGCCTAAAAGTAAATAGGCTAAAAGCTATGGGTTAAAAAACAAGACTTTTTGGCTTTTTGGGCTTCAAGCCAAAAGCCAAAAAGCCGACTTAAAGCCGACTTAAAGCAAGTAGCCAAATGAAGGCTACATATGCCTATACACACTTAAATTCATTTGTATTTCATTTGCATTTCATTTCAATTTAGCCAACATATAATTGGGTTAACCCTAGGTTAGTTGACTTTAACTTTGGTCACTTGATACATATATCAATTTGTATCTATAAAACTTGGCCACCAAATTTGGGCACAAGGCCCTAGGTGGCAGGTCACTTATTATCCCTCTCCTTTTTTTGTATAATAATTATTTTCTTTTGTTTTATGTAAAAGAATTACAAGAAATTTCACATGGGCCTATTTTTTGGTCTTTGGGCCTAACCTTTGATTTATCTAACTTTGGACTTAGAGATTTGGATTCTTAAGAATACCATTCGGGTAATATTGGTCTTGGTCTATCCCGAGCCCTGGGCTCGAGAAGACTGAACGGCTGGGTTAGCCCTTTTTAAAGAAGTCAGGTTCAAGAATTGGTTTGATTCGAAGCGTACTCTCTTTTTTATTGATTTCTAAAGTATGGGCTATTACACTTTCCCTTTGAGCGACAACTTGAGCGTATCGACGGAGGCCTTTAATACATGACAAGGGGAATGGGTGCACGGTCTACCCATTGTCATGCTTCAGAGCATCGCATTTTTAGAGTGCTCAATGTGCTTTGTTGTCTCTTGAGTTCCTCTCTATCTAAGGTTTGTCAGGGTAGAGCAACCTCAATAACCCAGGTGTAAGGGGTAGCCACACATGCATTAGGATTACCTGCGAAGGTGGCCGCTGGTACCTCAGAAGAGCTCGTATTCTGTCTATTCTGACCATACATATATTGATCATATTCTGCAGCAGTCATCTCAACAACACGTCTAGTCGAGGTGGGTGCCCCCTGCGGATTGGGCTGGATATAATCCTGCTGACTGAAATTAGATGTGGCATTAGCCACTAGTGGGGGTTTCCCATGAAACTTGTAACATTCACTGCGAATATATCCCCGAATCCCGCAATAGTGGCATGTACGGGTTTCACGACCACCATCACGACCTCCTCCACGACCAGACTTGCTACCACTACCACTACCACAACCGCGGCCTCGACCGCTGCGGCTACTGTAGACGCCCACCAAAGCAGACTGATCAGAGATCTCAACGGGAGATGTACTAGAACCACGAGCTCATCCCGACGGGACGCCCGACTCACATGTCGAAATGTCTCGAAGAGAATGGGAATGTCTGCTCCAACAAGAATTTGAAAATGCGTTGAGTCAAACTCGGAGTCCAAACTTGCCAAAAAACACACCACCCAAAGCTGCTGCCTCTATTGTTGAAACTGAGACACTGATTCGTGAACGGAAGAAGACGATCAAACTCGTCAGCCAAAATCTTAAATTGCATAAAGTGATCTTGAAGAGGCTTCCCGGACTGCTGGGACTGAAAGAAACCTTTCATGACATCATATAGGCGAGAGAGATCATTAGTGGAGGAATAGATTGATTCCAACAAGAACCAGATCTCTCGCACAGTATCAGTATTAGCCACCAAAACCTGAACGGAAGGATCCATCGAGTTGAGCAACTGACTGAATATTCGAGCATAATTTTGGGTCCAAGTCCAGAAGGTCGCTGAAGTCTGTGCTGGAGGGTCATCAAACAGATGGAAATCGAGCTCCATGCCTTGAAGCGACTTAATAACACTTTTTTTCCATAAAGCATAACCATGGGCACCATCAAGTTTCCGATCAACCAATCCTGTGGATGAGGAGAACACCTCTGTGGTACGCTGTTGTCCAGCTTCAATTTGGGATTTGCGGGTCACAGAATCTTCTGACATCCTTGTTCACCAACAAGGGAACCAAAAATACCACGAAATACACGTCTCAATCCATATGGAGGTACGAGAAAGCACTACACTAGACTCTTACAGCATCAGGGAACCAGCGGACATCACTATGAGGGAAAGAGAATCTGGCCGCACTGGTTAGAGATCTGTCGGAGGGCTAGAAGTGAGCGGCAAGGCTCAGAAGGAGCCTACAGAGGTCGGCAAGGGCCTGGAGTGGGTCGCTCGTGGTCGCCGAAGCTCCTAGGATGGTTGATGGTGGTTGACATCACTCTTGGAGGGGCCAACGAAGATCGGCGAAGCCTCTGGAAGGACCGACGAGGGTCAGCGAAGCTTGCTAGAGACCCGACAAAGGTCGGCGCAGCTTTTAGAGTTGCTGACGAGGGTCGACGGTGGTCGACGCAGGCTCCTGGAGAGCCAACAATGGTCGGCGAGGCCTTCGGGGTTGCCGACGGTGGTCGGCGAGATGGTCTGATGGTCGGGTTCTTGTGGTTGGCGGCTAGGGTTAGGGTTTTTCTACTGTAGGCAGTTAGGGTTTCGTGGTGGTTAGGGTTTCATGACTCTGATACCATGTTAGAATAGAAGAGAGAAAGAAAGAATCCGAAAAAGCGTGTATTCTCATTGTGAGACGTACACACGTATTTATTAAGCAATGAGAGCATACAGTAGATACTGTGAGCATCCCCACAGGATATTATTAATAGTTAATATATTAATACTAAATATACTTAACAAGGGGGTTGGCTCGGAGGCGACTTCTCATGAGGGAGTGGAGCGGGGTTCAATTGGAGACAATCCCTTTTGAGTGAGCGGAGGGGGTTCACTTGGATGCGACCCCACCTGAGGGGGTGGAACGAGGTTGGCTTGGAGCCAACCCCTCTGGAGTGAGTGGAATGAGTTGGCTCAAAGGCAACTCCTGATGAAGCTGAGTGAGAATGCTCATACCCTCACTTTGTTCAGAAGGCTACTACTTATGGTAGGGCCTAGGGGAGGTAGTAAGTAAAAAAAAAAGGGTGACATTACATGTTTCAGTTGCTGCATCCCATCCACCAGCCTGATCTCAACCTCAAACTTATTTTATAATATTTTAGTATTCTCTTTAGTGAGTAGCTACATCTCCATCTTGTCATGTTGACTCCCGCTCTTTCAACTCGTGCTCTTTCATTGTCAAGGTTGAGTACTAATTTTCAACCACAGAGATGATATGGCATGCTTGTCAGTTGTCATTTTTCACAAGTGCTTCCTGAATTGAGCATGTATGGAGCTGCTTGGCAGGGCTAGAGGCTTGGTTGCCTACCTAGAATGCTTGAGAAGACCACCAAGATAGAGATGAAAGTGAGACTTCTGCGATAATTGTGGTTCATTGTTGTTCTGCCAGTCTATGGCAATCGTTTCTTTGATTTTACTCTTCCTTCTAAGATTGTCGATCACGTGTATTTCACTGTTTGCTGAAATAGTTAGCTCTTATCCAACGCCACTGCTGTTCAGACCCATCTCTGTTTTTTATCGTTTTCTGTTGGGCAGGGCTATATAATGAATTCCGATGCTATGTTCAATCTGGTTAAAACCAAAAGCTTATATGAAATTTGTTCTCTAAGGTTTTTAAGTCAAGTAATGCTTAAGTAATTTCATATTCAACGTGGAGGAGCTTCTCTTGGTCACCAGCATCATTACCTACTTAACTTGTTGATGAAATCGTTGTTTTTAGAATTTAAATTTTTGTTCATATTTTGTGTCACCTCTCTCTCTCTTTGTGGTCCCCACCCTCTCCTAGAGACATATTTTGTCTATCCAAAGTTTATCACTGCTATGCTTATACTGTCCTTATGGTTTGTACCAGGTTCCCTAACTTTTGCCTTAAATATGTATTAGAACTATTGTGCTTTATGTACTGCATCTGAGTGAGTTTTGAATGTCCTTGTTGGTGACTTAAAACTGCGTATAGTTTTCCTAGAAGTTTTTAAGAGGAAGTTTAGTTTAGGATATGATGTCTTGATATGTATTTTTGCTTATTCCATTGACAGGCACAGCAAAAGATGTATTGTGAACTTGAACGAACCTGTAGTAATGCACAGAAAATTGAAGACCGGGATAAGAAGTTCCCATCAAGTAAATTATTGGAAGAAAATGACTTCAGAGCATCTTCAAAAGTAATATAATTTTTCGTTCAATTTGATTTTTTCCCCCTCCATTTTGACATGGTCAACTTTTTCTGACTTGTTATCAGTGGATGTTCATGGTTTGTTTAGGACTCTGAGGTGTCTTCTCTTGCTTGGAGGAATCATAGGTAAATTAAGTGTTGAAATTTATCATGTTGATTGGGCATCGATCACATGTTGCACAAATCTGTTTGCGTATTGTATCGATCACATGTTGCTCAAATCTGTTTGCTTATTGTATCGATCTTTTCGGTTCCCTGAACATTAAGTAAAGCAACTACTGTTCTGTGCATGTTTATGCATGGAAGTGGAAGCATAGATTCTGAATCAGATTGCACAGAATCAAATACGTTACATGTATGCATTCCTCAAATTTCAAAACAGAACAGTTTCATTATGGCCCCACTGGTATCAACTCTCAATGAGGGAAGATTCACAGATGGAGTACTACCTTCTTGTTAAAATACGTAAATCACTAAATTCATAATTCGGGTTCCTGCTCTATTGGCTAGCATGAGAAATAATATTGTTAGATAATGATGAACTATTAGAATATCAACAATATTATTTAGTATAACTCAAGATGAAGTTTACATTCTAGTTGCATGTATTTGATGCTAGTCTGGTTCTTTACCAAACTAAACCAAATAAGCCTCATGTCTTAATTAGTTGGGGTCGGCTAAATCTAATTTTTTATCTCATTCTTTATTTATTAGGGATGCTATCTTTACATTATTTGCCCTGGAACCCAATGGACACTGGAGAATTGTCGCACTGCCTTTGCAAAGCCCTGATCACACAATCCATCTTGGATCTGGGTCTCAGGAAAAGATGGATGGTCTCCATTTGGTTTCCTCATCACTGGTTAGTTCAGTCAGGGCTGATCAACAGAAGGAGCGGAGAGGGCCTACAACCGATAGGAGTTCCTCTGTCAAATCATTTATGCCTAGAAGCTTTTCTGGGTCAAAATTTCTGTATCAGCCTCAAAATAAAGGCTTGCCAAACAGATCGAGTAGATGGAATGTCTTGGCAGGCAATTCTTCTTGCCAGACTTCTTTCAACAGCAGTATTTCTTTTGTTGTGATCCCAACTGACTCCAACACTACTAATTCATCAGATATCCATAACGCTCTATTGAAAGTAGGCAAGGCTGTAAAAAGAAATCCAAAAAGGAAGTCCAGAAAGAAGGGAAACCAAAACAAAAAGCTTTCTTGTTATATGGGTCCAACTGACTTGGAGTATGTTAGCGGAAGTTCAACATCTGAAACTGGTGCAGATTATGGGATTAGACCACTTCCATGTGTGCAAGTTACTCGACCTAGGTCAGTGCGTGTGTTGCACACACTGACCTAGGTCGAGTAACTTGCACACATGCAGGGGGAAAATGTAGATGATTTCTATTGGGAGAATATTGAGATTTGGGCACATCTTAATCCCGAATCACTCGAGTATGCAGCTCAATATCATGATCAGGGACAATATGTATTCAGGTCATTACTTTAACTTGAATCACGCGAGATCTGAAATACTCTTAATGACTCGTTAACTGGAATATGCAGATAAGTGGGAGATGTCGAGCAAAGACGACGAGACAGTGGCTCTAGAGCTCGAATCCCTTGCCGCCTCTACAGCTCGGACTCGAGCTATGGACCTTTCAATAACTCGGATAACCAACTCCATTTCATTGCCTCAGGTTGGAAAGAAGCTCTCGGAAGAATCGAGCAATTCGACCCCTAGGTTCGAGTCGCTCGACCAAAGCTACTCGGATGATTCGAAACACCCAAACAACCTAAACAACTTGATGGTCAAGTAAACTAAATGGCCGATTGGCTCGAGTGGTGTGTAGCTCGGCTAACTGAGTGAATCTAGAGTGAAATTAGCTCGGCCAAGAGATTCGAATGGCCCAAGGATGGGATGACTTGGCAGGGCCGAGCAATTCAATAGGCTCTCCAAAGGACTTGATCATTTCACATGGATTATGGGAAGCCACACCACTGAAGTACCAATAACTCGGGTGTTCGGGCAACTATATAAAGACTACATGGTATCCCACAGCATAGACCGTGAAGCGTAGCACAGACTATGATAGTAGCCTTGACTACTTGACTATATTGCCATGACACAGACCATGAAGACTGCACAGACTGTATTATTGTCACGACACGGGTCGTGAAGACAGCACAAATTGTAACGTAACTCTGACTACTTAATCATGATGACATAGCACAGACTATGTGGCTCAGCACAGACTATATGATTATAAATTCCTTTAAGAATCGAAAGACTGTCCCAGAGATGATTGAAGACAATGGCAGTATAATCCTGCACGGGACGTTGGGAGACATGTGGTTTGGTGGTTAAGGAAAAAGATTTGTCGAAACACAGCACCCTCCCACTCGTGTCACTCGAGTGACCCCGAGTCACTCGATCCGAGTGGGTCGGGTACTCACAGGGTGTCCGGTAGCTGACATAGTTGAGTTAGAATAGAACACTACTTGGTTGATTTTCGGAATAGAATCCCTTGATTCCTCGAGATCACTTTTCATTATCCGATTAGATATCTTAG
The DNA here is from genome assembly GCA_032270985.1 of Heliamphora pulchella. Lineage (NCBI taxonomy): Eukaryota > Viridiplantae > Streptophyta > Magnoliopsida > Ericales > Sarraceniaceae > Heliamphora > Heliamphora pulchella. Next base: position 7,878 of record JAULJZ010029343.1, on the reverse strand, counting down.
AGAGTCCTGATCACTTTACATATTTCACCTCTCCATAATTATTCTTTATTTTATTCGTTCTAAAGGACCCTACAGTAGTTTAAGAGAAGCAAATGGTAATATCAATAATTTGATAATTAGTTAATTAGCTAATTTTATGGCACTCGATAAAAAATATAATTTTATCAGTTGGTTAATTATTTTTTTTTGAAGTGAGAATGTCTTGGTTAACAAAGTTATTTAATAAAATCGTAATGACTAGGAAAATGCCGAAGAATGGAGAAAAAGTATTATAGTACCTATATATAAAAATAAAAGAGATTTAAAATGGTAACAATTATAGTGGTATTAAGTTGATGAGTCATACGATGAAGTTATGGGAAAGAGTGATTGGATATCGTCTAAGCCTAACAACAACAGTGTCACAGAATCAATTTGGTTTTATGCTTGGCAGATCAACTATGGAAGTAATTCTTACTAAGGAGATTAATAGAGAAGTATAGAGAAGAGAAGAGATCTTTATAGATTATATACTTAGAAAAAGCCTATGATAAAGTACCTAGAGATATCATATGGTGGGCGTTGGAGAGAAAGGGAGTGACAAAGGGTTACATTGATGTGATAGAGATATGTATGACAGAGCTGCCATAAATCACTTGCAGGAGAAATAAGTGAATTTTCGATTACAGTAGGATTACACTAAGGATTAGGTTTGAGTCCTTATCTCTTTTCCTTAGTTGTGGATGAATTGACTAAACATATTCAAGATGATGTCCCATGGTGTATGTTATTTGCTGATGATACTCAGTGGATGAGATTAGGAGTGGAGTTAATCCTAAGCTAGAAATGTGAAGGAAAGATTTGGAATCAAAAGGGTTTGAGTAAGTAGAAACAAAACTGAATATATGGTATATAATTTTTGTGATGATAAGAGTATTAATAGTGAAAAAGTAAAGATTCAAAATCAAGAGATATTTAAGAGTGAATATTTTCGTTATCTAGATTTAATTATTAACAACAATGGAGATGTTGTAAATGATGTAACTCATAACATCAAAGTTGGTTGGCTCAAATGGAGGAGTGCTTCCGGAGTTTTATGCGATCGACGGATACCTATAAGATTAAAATAAAGTTTTATAGGACAGTTATTAGACCAACGATTTTATATGGGACAGAATAGTGGGTTGCTAATAAAGACCACATAAATAAGATAAGTGTTGCGGAAATGAGAATGTTAAGGTGGATGCGTAGTAAGACTAGAAAAGATAAAATTAAGAATGAAAAGCTTCGTGAAATGGTAAGGGTCGCAATAATTGATGACAAATTGAGAGAAAATATATGAAGGTGGCTTGGACACATATAACGTAGACTGGTTGATGTAGTAGTAAGAAAAAACGACAAAATTATGATTAATGAAAGTTCTAGGGGTAAAGGTAGACTTAAATTGATATAGGATGCCGTATTAAGAAAAATATATAAACCTATTATAACTAACTGAAGATATGACTCTTAACAGAGCAAATAGCGTAAAAAGATTTATGTAATCGATCCCGATTGATTGGGACAAAAAACTTAATTTAGTTTGGTATATAAATGTCACATCAAGTTGTTTTATCTTGTTACATAGATATCTGGTTTTAGTGATTTATAAGTGAAACAAAAGTTAGTATCAATAATTTGATAATTAGTTAATTAGCTAATTTTATGGCACTCAATTAAAAATATGTTAGTTTGTTAATTTATGGAGGTAAGAAAATAAAAAAAGATAATATAAGTAGAAGTTAAATAAATTTTTATTGGATTTATAAAAGGAGAAGCAATATCAGTGAATGTTTTTTATTTTATTTTTTTACATAGATGAATATGAGAGGAGAGAGAATAAAATGAAAGGTCAAGATTGCTTTATTTTGAAGATTAGATTTTTAACACTTATATAAATGTCACATTAAGTTGTTTTATATTGTTATATAGATATCTATACTAATAAACCAAATAGTGGCACTTTTAGGTCCTATATTAATAAAGGTAGTGGTGGTATTTCTTGCAACGACTAGTCTTTTGTTTGAGTGGTTGAATTCTTCTGCGGTACCTGAGCTCATCATGCGCTATGTTTCCCATATGAGTACACAGTGCTAAAATGCTAATATATTTGGAAAATGAACTACTGTCTGTGCAACATTGCTTTGTAGATAATTCATTTTCTATCGCTACTGAGAGGCATTGAATAATCCATGTCCAATAAAAACTGATTTGTTCTGCATGAGTAACCAATTAATTTGTCATCCCTTTCTACATATTACAACAGGTTTAAGGGTCCCCAATGGTATAGATTGATCTTTCACCTGACTTGTTTTCCAGGATAAAGGAGCTGGTTAGAGGTGATGGGCCGTCACAGTGCAGAGCCTATGGGGATCCAACTAAACTAGACTCAGTAGCTCTGAATGATCTTCACCACAAATCCTGGTCAGTAATTATTATTTTATTTGATCAGCAACAAAAGAGTTGATTAATAAGATAAAATAGATAAAATTACATAAGAAAATGGAGGACAAGAAAATAAACTGATTCTAAAACAATTATGTCGAGAAAATTATGCAGTGGAAAGAAAACAAAATTCTTGATCTATCTACTAAAACCATGCAATTTTCAGGTATTCAGTAGCTTGGTATCCCATAGAATACCTGATGGCAACTTCCGTGCGGCTTTCTTGACTTACCATTCACTTGGTCATTTAGTTCGTAGAAATGTCACATCTGATTCCTTTGGGGTGGGTGCTTGTGTAATTTCACCAGTCGTGGGCCTCCAAAGTTACAATGCTCAGGTAGTTACAATACTCACGTAGTCATAATTTTATTATCCGTCATTGTTTTGTCTTATGCTCTATAATATTGTTTTTCTTAATTATTGTTGTGATATTCGTAAGATACCTGATTTGTTTCTTTCAAGAGTGCTGCTCAAGTGCTGTTGATGGAGTCCATGCCTTCTTGGCATTGCTGATATCTTGCTTTGGCTTTTTAAGATAATTGATCTGTCATGCACTTAAAGAATAATGGTGTTTTGGTGCATCACATCGTAATGCAGTTGCAAAGTGGGCAACGAGTCATCACATCGATACTGATTTGATTTAGTAGGATGTCCCTTGAAGCTACAGCAATCTTGTGTGAATTAGAATATGAAAGTGAACAATTGGAGAAATATACTTGTTGGAGTTTTAGAAGTTCCTCTCTTTGTAGGAGAATCAAAGGGATGATGGTCCTAAGTAGTATCATTGATGGTTGACTTTGTGATGAATGTCGTAAAAAATACACTGAAGTACAGATGCTTTTGGATAGCATGTTCTTAGATAATGCATGCGAGTAACATTTCCATAAAGGTTAAATCTCTCTCTCTCTCTCTTTCATGCACACTTCGGAGAGAGAGGTATGGATGGACCTGGGGGAGACAGGTGGGGGCAATCGCCACCCGTATGATTTTGAAAACTCTTTTACTATAGTGTATTAACCTATAGTTATCTCTAAATATATATAAATTTGCCGCCCCTAGTTTTTTTTCAAAAAGATTATACTTACCTTTTATATTAATGTATTCACAAGTTTGTTAATTTATGTTATACATGTGTTTTTTTCCTTAAAAAGTACACTATGCATAGTAAATAGATATATTTAAAACGAAAAATTAGTGAACAGTCCAATTTATAGGGCGCTTACTGTTTTTCATCCAGCATAAAAAATTTTAACGCGCAAAATCCACCTGCATAAAAATTTTAACGCGCAAGGGCCTTTTGAGACAAAAATACTCTAGAACAGTTAAATTTATCTGTGTTCCTTACACATGCACAGATAAATTTATCTGTGTGTTTTACAAATGTTTTGAAAGCCACAGATAAATTTATTTGTGTGCGTTACACATGTTTTGAAAGGCACAGATAAATTTATCTGTATGCACAGGTAAATTTATTTGTTTGGAGGGTATTTTCGGGAGAAATCGTGCAATTGGATCTTGCGCGTTAAAAAAAAATTTGATGGATTTTACGCGTTAAAATTTATTTTTTTGGACCTTTCGCTGAAGGCCCCTATTTAGAATTGGTATCTTTGCTACTTGTTTTGAATAAAATTAACTATGGTTAGTTATATGTTTTGATGTTATATTTATCTTTTTATGCCGATAAAAATTTTAAAAAAAAAAATATTAGTGTATAGGCTCGCCACCCCTAAATTTAAATCCTGGATTTGTCTCTAGGTATGTGGGTAAAGTCTCCTTGAGCAACTCTCAGTGGGTTGTCTCAAATCTGACACAAGGTAATTCTGTACTCTTTTAACTATCTTAAGGCTTTATATCACTTAATTACTGGATGACCAAAGGACTAGAAAAATGATTGTGAATGGAGTTTGTTTCAACTTCATAGTGGGTGTCCGGCACTGTGTTATCAGAAAACTCTAATACTCAAGCGATTTGCACTTTGGAACACGAGTTCCGAAACAGGGTACACTTTCCGTTCTAAAACAGTGGATTCAATGATCCAAAGTAATCTTCTAAATTTGTCCTATTTATTTCAATAACATTTTAATTGGGAGGAAAATAGTTGTAATAAACCAAAAATATAGTGGGCAAGCAGAGGTTTGGTAAGGCAAAATGTCTTTCTTAAAATTGTTTACAATGCTCAATAGGTTTTATACAGATAATTTGGAAAATGGTACTCTATTTTTTTGGATCATTATTGCTTGAAAGAACATTATAATAATGTAGCCTTTAAGTGTCTGCTGTTATCGTACCACATTTGGGGCTGTGGCAGACTGCATTCTCGTTCTCAATTCATATACCAAATGATCCACATTCTAGGTAACATAGGTCTGGCATTGTGTCTACTCTTCTAATTGTGGAAGCTACATAATGAAGTTAATATATTAACAGAAGAAGGAACTAAGGCCTGTAATGTGTTTGCTAATTGCGTGTGTACATTTAGACATTTATTATAAAACCTTTGCACCTTATATCAATTGTGTACTGATTGCTGTGAGTTTCAATGGCTAAATGAACAGGATGAATGCTGGTTCCAGCTAAGACAGTCTGCACCAATCCAGAGTACAGAAATCCCAACCTCAAATCCTTCAGGAATTCTGAAGGAGCGGTTGAAGACGCTTGAGCAGACCGCATCTCTTATGGCAAGAGCTGTTGTAACCAAGGGAAATCTGAAATCTGTGAACGGACAACCTGATTATGAGTTCTTCCTCTCCAGGCGTTGCTGGTAACTTCAAGTATCCCGTTTCTTTCTTTTTCTTTTTTGCCACAAGTGTTCAGGTAAATCAACTATAATCTGTAGGCCCAATTAAACAGGAATTAAAGGGTACCTTTACTCAACTTTTTCCAAATGGGGTTCTGTGTATAGTTTTTGCGTATGTGTACCCTCTCTCTCTCTCTCTCTCTCTTAGAGGAAATATACATCGAGGATTTGAAACTAGGTGCTGCTGACATTGATTTAGTGTTAATTTGATGATGTAACTCATGTCTTTCGGTTTCAGAATTTTAGTTTAATTACAGCCTTCCCCTTTGCCGATATGATAGCGTGTTTACAGTATAACTATCTCTGCAACTAAATCATCAAAGTGGAATTTTCATTTGGTTTTGAGAATTTTGAATGTACTCCCCACCACCAACAGATTTAACAAATTTTATACTGTACTATATACATTTTTTACCCAAAAATAAATCTGTGAACTATTGACTCAATGTTTACTAAATACTTAAAACTTTTAATTTTATTAATTATGTACTTAAACATTGATTTTGATGAATTACTCCCTCATCATGACACCGTCTAAAAATAGATGGAATTAGTTGACGACAAGAAAAGATTAAAACTAAGTTTTGTTAAGTTTCATCAGTTAATTTTGTTTTTTTAATGGGTTTTGATTTTAGTATTTATTAATTGAGGCCGAATTATCCAAGTACTTGATTAATAAAAATAAGAATTCGGATCTCCAGTAAATATTGAATCATTCTTTTTTTTTTCTCAATTATCTTATTTTTTTATGGCGGAAAAATTACTTTAAGGCAGGACTTTTTGGACCCACTCTTAAAGTGTAAAATTTTCAGATACCTGTAATCACTCACCAACCACAAGTATCGACTAATCTAGGGCGTTTACAACGGGAGTCGAACACAAGATTTTCGGGTTTATGATTGCTCCTAGTGACGATTTTAAATTGCTGAACTACTCTGACGGATTGTTTATATTCTTTTTTTTTTCTCTGTCCGGTAACTTATAGTGTTCTCTTTACATGGGACTCGCTTAGCAATTGGCCGAGCCACATGGCATTGGCCACGTTGGCTTTGATACAAAGGTCTCCACACCGAAAGAGACTAGTCACATTTTGGAGAATTATTCACCTGCTAAGGCAATGGCATGTCAGCTTCTTATTGCGGGGTGTTTAAAAGTTAATTTTAGAGAGATTTTGGATTATTTCTTATTTAGAGGTTTTGTATTATAATAAGTCTTAACAAACGATTATGTTTCAATAGGTATTATACAACATTTTTCATACCAAAATTACCTTTAATATATCATTTATGCTCTATGAATACTTTCTTCAGATCCACTATCCTCTCTGGCGCCACCATCACCAGATTGCCACCATCGCTTCCGCCACAACTACTACTACCATCATTAGATTACCATCACCATAAAAAATAAGACATTTATTACAAAAAAAAATGAGATAATGCAAGAAAATAAGACAGTTGTGTAGAAAAATGAAAGAAATATTTCATTTCGGTATCAAATATTTCATTGCATGCTTCCACCACAACCACCATCACTAGATTACCACCATAAAAAATAAGACATTTGTTACAAAAAAATGAGACAATGCAAGAAAATAAAACATGTGTAGAAAAATGAAAGAAATGTCTCATTTTGGTACCAAATATTTCATTGCATAAAATAAGACATTTTAATAATGCAAAAAAATGTCTCGCTAGAAAATGAGACATTTTGAACAAATGGGCAAGAAAATGAGACATGTTTCACAAATGAGATATTTGTGCAAAAAAAAAAAGATATAAATTTCTCATTTCGACACCAAATGTCTTATTGCATAAAATGAGACATTTTAATAATACAAAGAAAATATCTCACTAGAAAATGATACATTTCTAATAAATGTTGTGCAAGAAAATGAGACATTTCTAATAAATAAGACATTTGTGTAGAAAATGATATAAATGTCTTATTTCGCCACCATTGTCTCATTGCAAGCAAATATTGTAAGGAACTGAATTCCATGAAATTAAAATAGTGCATACGAATTGAATCAAACGTGGCGCGGGATGAAGATCATACAAAAAAAAATTGTACTGCGCCGTTCTGTCCAAACGAACGGGAAAATCGTCCAGACGTAATTCGTACGGGTTGAACAAACATGAACCCCGAACCCCGAACCCCGAAACTAAAATTTGGTACACCCATAAAGCAGAATAGAAATTATACCTGATCGATCTTACTGATTTGATCACGCTTTTGTTCTTGAACTTTAATAAAAAAGTTCAATACGGCAATTAATCGGTAATCTTTTCTCCGTTCAGATTTTTTGTTGCATTCTCAAACACTCAAGACACGAACTAAGTGTGGGCTTAGATCTTTTGTACTCTAAACCCTTTCTGGCTACCTCTTCTAGTTTTGGTTCTCACGTTACGTGAAAACCCTAAAAGACTTATTGAATGAATCATCTGGCGGTCAAGATTATAAAGGCATATAAATAGACTACAGTAGAGACTTGTGGAGTAAATAAGATATGAGCTTCCAATGTAATTATGAAATTCTGCCTTAACCCAGAAGCAATTTCACAAAACATAAATTATAATTCATTCCACTAAAGAATCATAACTGCATTCCTAGCCTTA
>JAULJZ010029332.1:0-15197 GCA_032270985.1 Heliamphora pulchella | reverse complement strand
TTAAAAAAACTTAATTTTATTTTTCATTACAAAATATTTTAATTAAAATTAAAATTTTGAATTAATTAAATTAACAGAAAAAAATAAAACCAATATATATCATTCACGCAGTTAAAATATAAAAAAATAAATTAAAATACAAGATAAATTTAAACCTCGATTTTATGATCCATCTGAAATTGTTTAAAGTTTCAATCTTTTATTTAAGATAAGCTTTTAGTGTTTCAGTTGCTGCATAATTCTAGCTTTTCTGGTTGCATTAGGAGATTGCTGCAGTTTGGATAGAAACCGCTGCTTGGGCTACTGGACGATAGAATGGAGACTTCTTATTTCCTTGTGCCGCTGGAATTCCGTTTAGGATTGGAACTAGGAAACTGCCATGGCTGATTGCTTGCTTTTTTTTAAAAAACAAAATAGAGTCCAAACCAGCCTGGAAAACCACGCATGCTTTTTGTGAATTAAAAAAAAACTAAAGCCTCCTTCTTTGATCATCAAAGCACAATTCCTATTGTGCTTAAAAACCGCAGCCAACGAAACAACTTTTTACCATGAATGAAATCCATCTTTTTGCAAACACTACTGCTTACCGCAGCCTATAGGAAACTGGCTGTTTCTTTTTGCTTTTGGAATTAGCTATTGCCGAAACAGCCATGAGAAAAGCCACCACGTGTTGCTTGGAAACCGGCTGAATATGAGTTAGACTTCCAGTGGAACACAAACACCTACTAACAATTTCTGCAATTAAAGAAAGACGCATAGCGATATCTGCAATTATGGAAAAACAGCAGTGGCTTCTACAATTTTTATAAAACACTGAATTACAGTTTACACCACTAAAGAACTATAATTACACTTTGACCCATAATCTCAAGACCTTCTTGCATTGAGCTCTTGTTATTAAATACTTACCATTTCTCCCTAAGTTAAGATTCTCGATACCTGCTAATTAAATTTAATTATTGACAATTTAATTTAATCTGCATCTTGACATTCCTTAAGTCCTTTTGCTTAACTTATTTGACCGTCGGATAATTAAATCCACCTGCAAGGTTTTACCTTATCAAAACTTATAAGCATCCTTAAGGGGTTATCGTCAATCCCGATCTTTCGGGACGTGAATTCCGTCAATAATTAATATTTACCATATAAATAATACCGCTATCCAACTTACTGGGAATATAGATCCATATAAGATCGCACTCTCTAATGAATCAAAACAACGAATATTAAATATGCACAAATCAATAATTATTTCAGAATTAAGATGATAAGCACTATTCATAATAATCTTGGGGTGCGAATTAATTTATATAGTCAGTAGTTAGTACAAAATTAATTACCCCAAATGTCCCGTTCAATACATATAAAGTGTACTAGTACAGAGAGTCGGAATAATAGACAATACTATTATCTGTTCCCCGTAACCAAGACAGACCTACTAAAACTCTGTACTACAGTCGTACCGATGGTATGTCCATTTCCATCTAAACTGTGAACATAAAACTTATATTCTGTAAGAACTTAAAATCTAATTTTCTGTGTGCAAGTCGTACTCTGCATATCAGATTAAATACTATACAGAATATTGGACATCCATACATATCAAAGAAATGACATACATACATTGCTCATAAAAATTCTTATAAAATAAAAAAATAATTTTATTAAAAATAAAATTAAATACTAAAAATATGATTTTTAGTATACCAACCTTAACAATAGGACCACACACATTAGAATTAACCAGCTCCAACGGTTCTTTAACTCTATAGTCTTTGGCCGAAAAGGGTCTCTTGGTCATCTTACCCTCTAAGTAAGATTCACAGACTGAAAGTGCCTCCACTTTCAATGAGCTCAAAGGTCCATCTGCTACCAGTCTATTTATCATTTTTAGATTAATATGACCCAACCGTAAGTGTCAAAGAAATATTTGGTTCATTAAAGAAGGAAACTTTCTCTTATATGGTAAAGTAGATGTGTTATTCATTTTAGTTAGTTGCAGTGTAGGAGAGATAGGAGATACAACATATAGATTATCCACTAATGTACCAGAATAAATAAAATATTTATTTATTTTCACAACAACAGAGTCACCAAAATGAATAGAATATTTGTCCTTTATTAAACTCAAGACTAAAATTAAATTTCTTCTAATCGAAGGTACATAAAGACAATCTTTTAGAATTAGTATCCTCTCTCTTCTAAAATTGAGAGTGACATCTCCTACTGTAACTGCTGCCACCCTTGTATTATTGCCCATGTACAGGTAAACTTTTCCATCACTTAGCTGCTTTGTTTCCTGGAACTCTTGCAAAGAATTGTAAACATAATTAGTGGCTCCCATATCTACACACTAGGTGTCAGTAGATAACACCGCTAAATATGTTTCAACAATCAGTGAATAGAAATTACCTTGTTTGTTCTGCTTACTGAGAAAATTGGACACTGCTTTTTTTAATGCCCAAACTGGTTACAATGATAGCACTTGCCTGTCGGCTTCTTCACACCAGCTTTTGGTTCCTTAACTGCTTTTAGATTTGTGTTTTTTTTGTCTGAACCTTTTTCTTCTTCTTACCTTTCAACTTAGAGGAAGAGCGTTTCTCAGCCATATACACAGAACCTAGCTTCCTAAGAGCACCCTCGGCTGCTTGAAGTTCCTTAAGAAGTTCTACTAGTGAGTAGCTGAGCTTATTTATAGAATAGTTCAGGTAGAACTACTTAAAGCTGTCAAGCAGTGACTAGAGTATGATATCGATTTGGATTTCTCCGTCAATTTCAGCTCCAAGGATCTCCAATTCATTCAGAATACTGATCATCTTTAGAACATGATCCCTAACTGGTGTACCTTCAGCTATGCTTGCATTCATTAGAGATCTCATGGTCACCTGCCTAGCAGCACGATTTTGATCCCCAAACATTTTTTTTTGAGATTCATCATCATGTCATAGGCACTGGGCATAGATTGATGTTGATGTTGCAAAACATTTGACATTGAAGCCAAAATGTAACAGTGAGCCATCTGGTCAACTTTCTGCCACTTCTGATGGGCCTGAGTTTCTCTTTCGGTAGCCCCCTCATCAGGTACTGGTGGACATATCTCAGTTAAAACAAACTTGTAATTCTCAGTAGTTAATACAATATCCAAGTTTCGTTTCCAGTCAACATAATTTGGTCTCGTAAGTTTATTTTTTTTTTAGAATGGAAGCTAGTGGGTTGAAAGTCATTTTAATCCCAAGAATCATATAATTAAAATACCGTTAATTATGATGAACAAAATTTTAAATTCATTTTAATTTAGTTTTCTCTACCATTTTAAAATTAATTTACCAACAGCCTGGTAACCTGAGAATAGCATGCCACGATGGGTGGACGTCTACTATCCTTCATAAGACCAAACATGCCAATTTCTTTTAATTTTACTATCTAAGCAACTGATCATATCAAGTACAATTAAATAGCTACATAGTTTCGGTCTAGTATATAATAGTAGTGATTTAGATGGAGAAATACTATAATATACAGCTAAGTGTTAACCATCACCTAATCCTAAATCAATCGCTTCGCAATGAACCCTTCAGATGGAGAAGTGATTCACACTAACAATTATCCAGAATTATCCCTAAAGGAGATTTGTACTACCAAAATCGTAATTTAATCTGTTCGATGGGGAGAAAGGTGTTACTGTCAACACACATGGTTTAATTGCATCGTCTACAAACTGGTGATGGAGACCGCAGAATTTATCTATGAATAAATTTTATCTCCCAGTTAGATTTTTAAAACATTTTTGAAGGTTATAAAAATTCGTTTAATTAAAATAAATTTATTAATTTCGAAAGTCATACGATCTGAAAGAATCAAATATTTTTTCGTGTACACAATTTCAAAGATTCTGATTTATCAAACCATCTTTTCGTGTTTAAATGCGTAAAAAATAAAATTTAATAAATGCATAATTTTTCCTGTAGTTTTTTCTCTAAGGTAGTGATTAAAAGTATTTATTTATTTTATTTACCGTTGCACATTTTTAAAAAAATAATAATTTATTTTTATTAAACATTTTTTATATAATTAATTCAAAATTTAAAATTAATTTTCACGTTTTTTCAAGATGTCCAATTTAAAAAAATATATCTTTTAACGTGATATTTTGTAAAAAATAAAATATCTAAAGTTTTTCTATTTCATTAAAATTAATTAATTAAAAAAACTTAATTTTATTTTTCGTTACTAAATATTTTACTTAAAACTAAATTTTTGAATTAATTAAATTAACAGGATAAATAAAACCAATATTTATCATTCACGTAGTTAATATAAAAAAAATAAATGCAAGATAAATATATTTCGATTTTATGATTCATCTGAAATTGTAAAGAATTTTAGTCTCCTATTAAAAGATAAACTTCTAGTCTTTCAGTTGCTGCAAAAAGCTGCTTATTTTTGTTAGAATCAAATAAGAATATATTATCACACAACACATCTCGACCATAATAAAAAAGAAACAGCCGGTGCCGCTTGAATTCTGCCAGAATTTGCGCCGCCGCTTCGTTTACCGAAACAGTGTTGGGCGATTGGTTTACCGAAACAGTGTTGGGAAAATCACTGGTGCAACAGTGTTTGAAACCGACTATTTTGGAAGAAAACCGCTACAGTGATTTTTGGAATTTGTGCTGCTGTTCGGTTGATTTGTTGTGCTGCTGCTTGGTTGATTTGTTGCGCTATGGAACTGCTGCGCTGTGTTTGAAGAATCACTGTTGCTTTTGAAGAAAAACCACTGTTTTGTGGTTTGGACGTTGCAACAGTGTTTGAAAAACACTGCTGCGTGGCTGCAGTTGGTTGAAAACTACTGCTATTCCTTTTTGTTTGGAAACTGAATCAACTTCATGCCAATCTATGATAAAAAAAATATATATATTTAATGCCAAGATTGAATTCCAAATTGGCACTATGGCTTGCAAGTTCTTGTGCTGCCGCCATGTGTTCTTCTTTGTTTCTTTGTCTTTTTTTTAATAACATAAAATAAAAAAACTAGAAACTGAAGAACAACAATTTTTATATTGATCCTATACCTCCGTAGAGTTCATAATCAATCTACGACGATCAACCTTCAGGGTTAAAAAAAAAAATAATCATCATTCATTCAAACCATTCAATTAAATATGAAAATAAATAATGATCATAAAATTAAGATTTAGAACGCCTGCAAAACAAAACTAACAACAGTTCTAAAACTACTCGAACCCAATAACCATAAACAAAAAATAAAATGGTTCTGATATCAATTATTGAAAGCAAAACTGTCAAGATTATTATTTTTGTAAACAATTTTGGGTAAAAAAATAAACTGAACGGGCAAACGCCGAAATGGACTCCAGATAAAACTTTTAATGATGAACGATCAAAATAAAACCCGTGCAACCAAAGTTAATTTAGAATAATACCTTTTGTCGATCGATTGTTCAACTACAATTTGATTCTGAGTTGAAACTCATGTCAGATCTTCTACTGTATTCCCTTACGCGATCCTCGAACGTAGTGTGGGCTACGGATTATCAAGAACTCGTACCGGCAGAACCTAGATATCTTTAGTCTTAAAAGAAAAATTATGATATATGATATAAAATTGATTCAGCCTATCCGCATATATATAGGGCTACAGCAGGGACCTGAAGAGTAATTATGAGTAAGACTTCTAGTGGAACACAGACACATATCAGCGATTTCTGCAATTAAGCAAATCTCATAGCGTTATCTGCAATTATGGAAAACGAGCAGCGATTTCTTCAATTTGTATAAAACACTGAATCACAGTTCACACCACTAAAGAACTATAATTGCACTCTCATCCTTAATCTCAAGACCATCTCGCAATGAACTCCTGTTATTAAATGCTTACCATTTCTTCCCACATTAAGATTTTCGATACCTGCCAATTAAATTTAATTACTGACAATTTAATTTAATCAGCATCTTAATATTCTTTAAATCCTTCCTCTTAACTTATTTGACCGCCGGATAATTAAATCCACCTGCAGGGTTTGACTTGGTCAAAACTTATAAGTTTTCTGAAAGGGGTATAGTCAATCTCGATTTTTCGGAACGTGAATTTCGTCAATAATTAATAGTTTCCATATAAATAATACTGCTATCCAACTCACCGGGAATATAGACCCATATAAGATTGCACAATCTAATGAATCAAAACAACGAATATTAAATATACGCAAATCAATAATTATTTCAGGATTAAGAGGATAAGTACTATTTATAATAACCTTAGAGTGTGAATTAATTCATATAGTCAGTATAAAATTAATTATTCAAAATGACCCGTTCAATACACACAAAGCGTACTAGCACAGAGAGTCAGAACAATAGACGACGCTATTATCTATTTTCCGTAATCAAGACAGGCCTACTAAAACTCCGTGGTACAATCGTACTGATGGTATGTCTACTTCCATCTAAACTGTGAATATAAAACTTATATTCTGGAAGAACCTAAAATCTGATTTTCTGTGTGTAATACTCTACACACCAGATTAAATATTATACAGAATATTGAACATTCATGCATAACAAAGAAATAATATGTATACATTACTCATAAAGATTCTCATAAAATAGAAAATTAATTTTTTAAAAATAAAAATAAATACTAAAAATAAGGTTTTCAGTATACCAACCATAACAATTGATTCTATTGATCTTTGTCTAGATGCTCATTCGGCATCCAAACGGATTTGTCCAATGTTCGTTTTTGCCATTTTCTCCATATTTTTGCTCTTGTTCTCATTTTTACCTCTTCCAATGATAATTCTAAAAAATCTAACAAAAACATATTATTGACACAAAAATCGAGAACTTCCCGAATGTGAATCACAGACTTAAATAGAACATTTGAGTATCTATGATTGTCATTAATAGTAAATAAGTTCTCAAATAAGAATTTTATTATCTTTTAAAATATGATAAAAGTTTGAATATGATATTTTATAAATATATATTCAACAATGCTACATAAAATACATAAAACATTGCATGTGATCTCCACGTGCATATATGTCACTACATCGATAACCAATTGTGGATCACATCTATTTTATTTGTTAATACAACACTTTCACATACTATGCATTATTTAATGCATTATACATAGACTTATTGATTCTTGTTTTGAGTTTATTTTTTATCTTTTTAGATTTTTTATTCTTTTGCCAAAAGAACTTTTTTTCATTTTAATCAAAATACTAAAAAACTTGTGTTGTGAATTAGACCTTTATAGATGACAATTAATGTTACTTTAGCCCAATAAATTAGATCAACCTCCATAACCTTACTATTTAATTTTTATTTTTTAAAAAACACACGTAAAACTATGACTCGATTTAATCGATTAAATATGAAATATATGATCATTTAAAATATAATATTGGGAGTTCTCTAGTTAATAATTTGTTATGCTAGATATAGAATTTTTACATGGTATTAAAGCAAAACAAATTCTAATCACTTTTTTAATAAAATTAAAAAAAAAACACCACCTATTATCACGTCCCAAAATCCAGGGGCATGTGAAAAGTCCACCAAACCACATCTCATAAAAATATAGGTTTTTACTAGTAAAACAATCAACCCAAAATACAGCATTTGGAATTAAAAAGAGTACACAAGGTTCATTTCTCAGTATAACATACATATTTTTTCATACATGCATAATATTTCGCCTCAAGACTTACAAAACAAGCCTCCAAAAATAGGCAATACATGTAAAAATACATGATTCCATAACAAAAAGAAAAATTATAAAAAAGTCTTCTAACACCTCAGGCACTTCTTAATCATCTCCTTGTGATCACCTATACCTGAAAAAGATTTTCACAAATCTCATAACGTGAACCGAAACCCAATAGAACAGACTATGATGCAGTAAAGCAGAATATGCAATCACATAGCATAAAGTTGTTTCAACCACATGAGCATAAAAATGTTTTCCATCCTTGAAACTATACATTTCAAACAATGCAAATAACGTTCAATAGTTAAAGAAAAATAGTAACAAAATGTTATTTTTCACTCGGATCATACAGCCGAGAAATGATTCTTATGTATGGACTCCTACCCATTACCCTAGTTCTGAATCATTTAAGACCTGCTAGGTAATGACAAATTCTATACAGAGTCATAACAAACAACCACCTCTTTACGGGCTTAACCCGAGGGAACGAAGCACCCAATCCATACACATTTAAAAATCAACACGTAGCTCGACTACAAAACCTTTAAAACTATACATCACTCATGTATAAAAAGATCCAATGGCCATCCGCCATGTCATCCACTAATCATGGAGATTGAACATCATTTCCAAAATATTTCCACCGTTTCTAGCAAAACATTTAAAAATTTGAAACTCAACCTCAAGGGTTAGCTCAAAACATCCAAAACACGATTTTCAAGAATTTCATAAATCCATTGTTTTTAAAATCACCATTTTAAAAACCACGGACATCCACACGGACATATCACGTATTAAACAAAGAAAAGCGCAAAACATGCATTTTATCTAAACAAACAAGGTTTAAACATAAAATTTGACATTTAAAGCATTTTTAACTGGTAAAGAAACGTATAATCGCACGTAGCACCCTTCAAAGACAACATAGTCTAAGATCCTACCTCGGTGATTTAAAAACTCAACGCTTGAAAATTGAACTTCGTCGAAACGAGAATTCAACCGGATGGATGCGAAGCCCTTGGCGAAAAAAGCAAGGATCCACAAACTGATCGTAAAAAACCAAGCACTGGACCCCCAAAAATCTAGAGAGAAGGGGGAGAAAAAAGAAACTTACTCAAGAAGCTAGGTTTTGAAAATATCTAACATAAGGTTGATATTTATAAGCTCAGCCCCGCACAGGAACTTTATCGACTGAACCCACCAAGTCAGTCGACTGAAAAGCTACTAGATACCCCAAAAACTCTCCACCGGCACGGGTCAGTCATATGAACCTCCAACCTCAGTCGACTGAACCACAACCTAGAACATCCAGTCGACTGAACTCACCCCCTCAGTCGACTGGATGGCTACTGCCAACACACAGACAATTCTCTAGTGTCCAGAAAAACTTTAAAACCAACCAACCATGCCTTTCTAAACCCACGGACTTACACAAGTTCGACAACCTCGAAAAGAAACCGCAAGAACATTTTTCGTCCATCCAAACGCAACTGAAAATGTTTAAGGACAAAAACAACCCATCATATAGTTAACGATAAAAACACATATAACATGTTGTTCAACTATGATGGAGCAAAAACTAACATGTCGAATATATATATAATGAAAAAGAAATGAAATTGGGTCTCACAACTCTCCCCCTTTATGGAATTTTACCCCTGAAATTCACTACAAGGTTACAAGGAAAACTACTCTGGATATCTAACACGAACCCCAGACTCAAGCTCTCATGTCGCTTCTTCAACACCGTGATAAAACCACAGAACCTTGACATAAGCAATGGTTCTCTCTCTCAACACTTGCTCCTTCATATCCAAAATCTTCACAGGTCACTCCTCATAAGTAACATCCTCAACCACCTGCAACTCAGCCCAATCCAGAACATGTGACGGGTCAGGCTCATACTTTCGAAGCATGAAAACGTGATATACGTTGTGTATAGATGCCAACTGAGGTGGTAAAGTCAGACGGTATGCTACATCTCCAATCTTTTCAAGGATCTCAAATGGTCCAATTAAACGCGGTGATAGCTTCCCGCTACGGCCAAACCTCATCAAATCTATGCGTGGCGAGACTTTTAGAAACACGTGGTCCCTCACCTCAAACTCCAATGGTCTTCTTCTCTAATCAGCATAGATCTTCTAGCGACTCTGAGCTGCCACTAGACATTGGCAAATCACAGCGATCTTCTTTGTCGTCTCTCGCACCAAGTCGGGTTCCAAGACTGTAGTCTCTTCCACATCTGTCCAACACACGGTGACCTACATGGCCTACCATACAAAACCTCATACGGTGCTATCCTAATACTAGATTGATAACTGTTGTTGTTTGCAAACTTTGTCAACGATAGTTGATCTTCCCAAGAACTCCAAAAAATCAAGTGCATAGGCTCTCAACATTTCCTCTAAAATCTATATGGTCCTCTCGGACTGACTGTCTGTCTGTGGGTGAAAAGCAGTACTGAACGTCAAGCTTGTCCTCAAAGCCACCGGAAGACTCTGCCAAAAGCGCAATGTAAAGTGTGGGTCTCGATCAAAAACAATAGACACCGATACTATATGTACCCAAACTATCTCGCTGACGTACAATCTACCCAGTCTGTCCACAGAATCCTTCACGCGAATGGGAAGAAAGTGTGCAGACTTCGTCAGCCTATCAACCACAACCCAAACAGCATCGTGTCCCTTGGGTGATCTAGGAAGTCCTGATACAAAGTCCATCGTGATGTTCTCCCACTTTCATTCTGATATCAGTAATGGCACAACTCTAGTACAAATAATCTCCCTGCCAATCTCAAATTCTGATCCGGGCTCACAACCCATCCCATAGTGTCCTTTCTATTAGCAATACGATCCAGTAACATCTGAGACTCTTGATCTATCTGTTGAACCTCTAGCACACATCCAACCAACGTAGGTCATGAAACTACTGAAAGTAAGGTTGCGCCTTTCCTTGTCTCCCCGAGACATAGATTAAACTCACTTCTCCAAGCATGTCCCATTCTCGTATAGCAATAGAAGCTAACGAACCATGAGATCTCCTACTAAGAGCGTTAGCCATGACATTGGCCTTCCCCGGATGGTACTACAGTTCAAAGTCATAATCCTCCAACAACTTCATCCACCGTGGTTGGCGTAGATTCAGGTTTTTTTTGTAAAAATAAGTATTTTAAACTCTTATGATCGGAGAAAACCTCAAACTTCTCACCATAAAGATAGTGCCGCTATGTCTTTAAGGCAAAGACCACGGCTGCCAGCCCCAGATCATGTGTCGGATAGTTCTTCTCATGAGTCTTCAACTGACGAGATCTGTAAGCTACAACTTTACCTTCCTACATCAGAACACAACCCAGACCATCATGCGACGCATCGCAATACACTGCATAACCCAAACCTCATTCTAGAATAATCAACACTGGTGTACTTGCCAACCTCTTCTTTAACTCTTAGAACGCCAACTCACAGGGCTCACTCCACACGAACATGACTCCCTTCCGCGTAAAATGCGTCATCGGCGTGGCAAGTCTAGAAAAATCCTTCATGAATCGCCGGTAGTAGCCTATCAAACCCAAAAAATTACGGATCTTAAATACATTTTTTGATCATTTCCAATCCATCACTGCATTAGTCTTTGAAGAATCCACTGATACTTCATCTTTTGATACCACATGTCCAAGAAATCTTATATGGGACATCCAAAAATCACACTTCTCAAACTTCGAATACAAGAGATGCACTCTCAAATTCTGTAGAATAATACACAGGTATTCTTCGTGTATCTCCCTCGTGGGTGAATAGAAAAGAATATCATCCACGAATACCACCACAAAGCTGTCCAGATAAGGATGAAAGATACGGTTCATTAAATCCATAAATGTCGTGGGGGCGTTCATCAAACTGAACGGCATAACCAAAAACTTGTAGTGACCATAACGAGTTCGAAAGGCAATTTTCGCTATGTTCTCGTCCCTAATTCTCAATTAATGGTACCCTGACCTCAAATCCATCTTTGAAAAGCAAATCGACCCCTTTAACTGATCAAATAAGTCATCAATCCTCGACATAGGAGACTTGTTCTTCACCGTTACCTGATTCAACTTTCTGTAGTCAATACACAACCTCAAAAACCCATCCTTCCTTTTAGCAAAAGAGCTGGAGCTCCCTACGGTGATGTACTCGGACGTACAAACCCCTTATCAAGTAACTGCTAAAGCTGTACCTTTAGTTCTCGCAACTTAGCCAGTGTAAAACGGTGAGATGGCATAGAAATGGGAGCAGCTCCTGGAACTAGATCAATACAAAACTGTACCTCATGACTCGGTGACAACTCGAACAGATCGTCAGGAAAGACATCTGGATAGTCACAAACCACAGGGGGTAACTCCCTTTCAAACCCCAACCATCTCATCCAACATGAGAGCAGAAAAGAGAAAACCCAGGTTTCACTGGTTTCGTATAACACCGGGCATGAACACTAATCCCTCATCCCAATCGCCCATGAAACAAAAGCAATCACCCTCCGGCGTATAAATCAATACCCTCCATTGATCGCAATCTATAAAGGCACGATAGGTGGTCAGCCAGTTCATTCCTAAGATGGCATCAAACGTGGTCATGTATAGAATGATGAAATCAAACTCTAAACAACGACCGACGACCTCCAACTTGTAGGATCTACAAACTCGATTCAACACCACATTCTCACTAACTAGGGTCTCTACGCTCAATGCACTACCCAATGAGTCTGTCTCCAACCCTAATGTAGATGCAAAAGCAGAGGAAATAAAGGAATGCGATGCTCCCGTGTCGATGAGAACACTAGCCCATGATCTATTTACTAAGAGAGTACCTTTGATCATGGATGGAGTAGCTGCAACATCGGGCACAATCGATGCTTTGGAGGAACTGGGATCAGTAAGGACATATGCTCTATCCTACGGTGCTCTAGCCTTTCCACTGTAACCCTGGGCCGTCGACTGTCTCACAGACTGTACTGAGGCACCCTCTTTTGTAAACCTAAACGTCTGAGCCCTAGGTTGCTAATAAGTCTGTCGTCCCTGTGCAGATGGAACAACTGGTGCTTCTGCCATACTCTGAACACTCCCTCCTTAGGGACAGTTCCTACGAATGTTCCCAAATTGACCGCACCCAAAACATACTAGTGGGTCTCTCCCCTGCGACTGAACAAGTGCTGAACTCTGAACCTGGCCCCTCACTGGGCACTCAGGTGAACGATGCCCTGGCTATCTGCATCAATAACAAATGAGCTCTCTCTGCTCCAGCCTTCCCATTGAGGCCACTGAAGGTGTAGGTGTAGAAAACTGCTACTGATACGACCCTACCGGATAAGAACTCGGATCAGATGGCCTGTGGCACTTACTTCTGCGCCCCTAAGACTGTGCACGTCCCCTGTCCTGTTGAATCCTACTCTCTCTGACCATGTGCGTCTCGTTCAGGGTATCTTCCACAATAATGGCTGTCTCCACCAAGTTTATAAAGACGCGCATCTTAAATGCCGCCACTCTATCTCGGATTGCGTGTCTCAAACTCCTTTTGAATCTCTTTGCATGAAACTCCTCTGTCTCCATAATCTCCTGTGCAAACTAGGACCACTGTCAACGTCCCCTGAGTAAGGAAAAGGAAATCCTCCCGATAACAATCTCTCGTGGTCTCAGGAAAGTACTTCTCCAGAAATACCTTTGTGAAAGCTTCCAAAGTGCCTTCTACTGTAGTCCTGGCAAACTTTCACCATTCATGGGCACACCCTCTCAGCTGGAATGCGGCGAATGTAACCCTCATATCATCCTCTACTATCTGAAGCATATCTAGAATCCTGGTAACCAATTCCAGCCATTCTGTGGCTACCATGGGGTTGGGATCCCCGGCAAAGGGAGGAGGGTCAAGACATCAGAACTCGCACATTGCGACCGTTGCCCTCGGTTCGGGTATGCTCTCCCTTCCCCTAGCGGCCTAGGCCAGCTGCCAGATGGAACCTACCATCTCACGCAACAAGTCTACCCCGTCAACAAGTCCTTGGGGAGCATTAGCATCCCTAACATTTGGGACTGGAACATCCCTTTGGCCTAAACCATGGCCACGGCCTCGTGCTCCCCGGGTTGACATAACTCTATACGAAAGCAACATAGCAATATAAGCTTTCATACAATATGTTATTACAAACATAAGAGACATAATCATGCTAGCACATAACCATTCAAGATTATGTAAACACATCTCACAACTGAGGAGAACCTTACAAGAAGACACGTCAATTTGGATAACTTACTTAGATTCCTTGTTAGAAAACACGTCGGCCAAATGCATTTCTAACTTGGCTTCCAAATTTGTTAATCTAAACGCCTTAAGGCAAGACTAATCGATCCTAAAGTCCAACCTCCATACTCATGTATACACAAACTATCATGCTCAACAGGCTATCATGCTTATGTCATAAAAATGCTTAAACACATGCAATCAAGCACACGTAATCATCCTCACAAGGTGATGCATCCTCTTCCTATGGTTCTTAGGTATTCGAACCTAGAGCTCTGATACCAAGTTGTCACACCACAAAATACCAAGTTAAAACCTCGGACGCCCAAAAATTGAATTTCGTCAAAACGAGAATCCAACCAGATGGATGCAAAGCCCTCGGTGAAAAAAGTAAGGATCCACAAACTGATAGTCAAAAACTAAGCCCCGAGCCCCTAAAAATCTAGAGAGAAGGTGGAGGAAAAGGAAACGTACCCAAGAAGCTAGGTTTTGAAAATATCTGATATAAGATTGATATTTATGGGCTCAGCCCCGTACAGGAACTCAGTCGATTGAACCCACCAAGTCAGTCAACTAAAAAGCTACTAGATACCCTAAAAACTCTCCATCGCCAGGGGTTAATCGACTAAACCTCCAACCTCAGTCGACTGAACCACAACCTAGAACATCCAGTCGACTGAACTCACCCCGTCAGTCGACTGAATGGCTACTGCTAACACACAGACAATTCTCCAGTGTCCAGGAAAACTTCAAAACTAGCTAACTATGCCTTTCTAAACCCACGAACTTACACAAGTCCGACAACCTCGAAAAGAAATGGCGAGAACATTTTTCGTCCAACCAAACGCAATCGAAAACGTTTAAGAACAAAAGCAACCCATCATATATTTAAGGGTAAATTACACTGATCTCCCTTGAGGTTTCTGACAAAAATAGATACACCCCCTGTGGTTTCTAAAATGATACTAACTTCCCATCTAATTTAATTTTTGCATCAAATTAGTCCAACCGTTAAATTTTTCGTTACTACTTAACGAAAAACCCCCTAAATCACTCTCAAAACCACCCCAAAAATCACTGCCCCAAAACCACCCCAAAACCAACCCCAAAATCACTACCGCCAAACACCCCCCAAACCCACCCCAAACCCATCGTCTCTCTCTCTCTCTCTCTCTCTCTCTCTC
>JAULJZ010029321.1:0-15198 GCA_032270985.1 Heliamphora pulchella | reverse complement strand
ATTTTTTATTTATTATATTATTTATAATTTTTATTAATATTACTCTTTTAAATCTTAAAAATTATACCCGAAATATCTCCGTACCCGTTCCGTTCCCCGCTACTTTTCTGATATTTTTTTTCGTCCCCGCCCCGATCAAATAGAGGACGGGGATGAGAGAACTAATCCCTGGCCCTGCCTCGCCCTATTGCCATTCCTACTTGTCTGTGGTTGGCTTTAGTGATACATATTGGGCTGGCAGTCACTCTGATCGCCTGTCTACTTCTGGTTACTGCACATTTGTTGGAGGTAACCTTGTTACTTGGCGTAGTAAAAAAAAGGTGGTGGTTGCTCGTTTTAGTGCTGAAGCCGAGTATCGTGCTATGGCGCATACTGCTTCTGAACTACTATGAGTTCGCTATCTTTTTTTGGATTTTGGCATTCCTGTTTCTTCGCCGATGTTGATGTATTGCGATAATCAAGCTGCTATTTTCATTGCTAATAGCCCAGTCTTTCATGAGCGAATTAAGCATGTTAAGATTAATTGTCACTTCATTCGTGATTTGTTGTTATGGAAGCACATTATCACTCCGTATGTTCGCTCGGAAGATTAATTGGGTGATATTTTCACAAAGCCTTTACCTCGTTCCTCTTTTCAGCATTTATCTGTCAAGCTGGGCATGTTTGATATCTATGCTCCAGCTTGAGGGGGAGTGTTAGAATAGTTATTTTATTATTTTTACCTTTGTAGTTTATATCTCAAGGGTCTCCTAGTAATTTACACTTTTTATTATTTAATATAAATACTTAGAGGTGAAGGGGATAGAGGTAGAAAACCCAAAACCTAATTTTCTCTTGTTCTTTCTCTCTTTCTTCTTCTCTTTAGACCCTAAATCCTAAAATTTGAACTTCAACTTTGTGATTACCCAAACCATACCTCTTTGACGAACAATGATCTGTTTAACATTTGGTTGACTAATTAAACACAGTCCTGCTGGAAATGAGATTCCTATTAATAGACCTCCTATAGTGGATCTATTTAAATATAGACAGAATCCATGAGACTTATCTCACCTTTGCATTATATGGGACGAAACTTGTCATACCGTGCACAAATAGTCAATAATGAATAAAATTAGATGATTGGATCTAGTTCTGCCAGGATAATGGCTTCGATCAATAGAGGTGCAGCAGTGCAGTTTTGGATTCAGAAATGCTTTATATATAACATTTTCAAAACGTCCCAATAAAAAGTCAATATATAAATGAAAAAGGCCCTTTTTTCATTCTGATTTTTGCTTTGAGTAAAAATGTTTTCTTCATGTTATGCTTGTAACTGCTATCCAATTTACTTTGTCCTACAGTTCTGCTCCAGAATTAGTTGGTTTGTTGTCAGAGCTTAATGATGCACTAGAAGAGCTTGAAAACAAAGTTAATCCACTTGTAAGCAAGGTATGCATGTCCTTTTCATGATTTGAAATCAAAGTTGAAGTCATCTACTGTTATGTAGACGTCTGAAGGATGGCCTGTGCCATGGGATGGATAATATTCTAGGATGGCTTTGGATGGCATGTGCCTGTGATGGATAATATTCTCTCCATGTGGAATATCTCTATTGATAAAGACTTGGATCAGCTGTAATCTGGGCTGTGAATATCTGTCCCATGCTCGATGCATGCAAGTATTTAGTCCATTTTAGGACTTCTGATTAGTGATGATAACTCCATCATCTACTGGATTATTGGGTTTTTAGACAATATTGTTATTGTAAAAAAGGTTTGGATGAGGTTGAGTTGTTATTGGACTCGTTAGGATCATTTCAATCTTCGCAATGTTATGTACTGACCAGGAGAGATCCAGCTGTCTCTCTGCACCTGATTATGAGACTCTAGGTTCTTCTTTGCAGTTTTGGTGCTGTAATTTTCTTTAGGAGCATATGATGTTCTGATTGATTCTTACTATTCAGCATTGCAATTACTTTTGTGGTTTGTGAAGATTAAAGAAGGGGGGAACACAATGAAAGGAGACATGCATTATATGGAGGTGAAACAGCTTCTTCTTCTGGCTTATTGCCAAGCTATTACCTTTTATCTTCTTCTCAAATCTGAAGGGCATCCAGTTCGTGATCATCCAGTCATTGGTCGCCTTGTGGAGATTAAGAATTTATTGGACAAGGTTAATGTTTCTCTTAGCATGTCAAACAGATTCTATTTCCACAATTTCTTGTTAAAGTCATGAAATAATTGTTATTATTTCACATTTCAATTACATGCTAGCTAGCATGTGTTTTTCCATTGAGCAATGAAATTTTCTTCTAATCATCCTCTTAGGTTTAAGATCTCCTCTCCTTAATTATATCCTGATGATCATCACTAATATTGTTCGGGTTTCTCTTTAATTTTCTATTCTTTTTTGTCCTTTCTGCTTCAATCTGAAGCAGACACCCCTAGTTTACGGTATTGTTTTGTGGTTTCAATGAAAATATACTGTTCTAAAGCTGGAATGATTGTTTAAGGCTCTCAAATTGCAGGCATATGAATTCTATAAATTAATGTTACTCCGAATTTTGGTATCAACTTATTATATCCATAACCATATGTATGCTGATGTTGCTGGTACATAGGATGGTAACAAAGTGTATTATATTTCATTTCCATTTCCTGTATTGTGTACTGGCATCAGGAGGTAAAACTTTGCCTGGTGACTATAATAGTTGCAACAAGTTGTAGTTGACAAATGATAACTGTTTGGTCGGAATTGAGTCCTTCTGCTTCGTCCTTGTTTTTCTTTTGTTCATGAATATAACTACCACGCGTACTTCAATGCCTCCTGTTTACCATCCCAAAGCTTAGACCTTGCATTCTTTTGCACACTGGGCAGATAAAACAACTTAATGCGAATCTTCCATCTGAACTTGAGAATATTTTGAGCAAGGAAGCCCGGACTGAAACAGTAGTGACATCTCTGAAGGAGGATGTTACAATGGCACCTGATTCTTTCATCAATAATAACACACTTGCAATTGGAAAGCTAGAAGCAACAGCGGTGGTTAGTAACTTCAACTTGATGTTCCTCCTAATCTCTATGGGTATGGTTTTTTTTTTTTTGGGTTGTTGACAGATACTGTTTTTTGTACATTCTTTTCTTCTCATTCCCCCACAAAATTATAGCCTCATAAAGCAGTTCAGGTTGTAAAGGTGGACTCTTCCGAGGATGATGAGTGTAAAGGAAGGAAGCGCAAGCATCTGGTGAGTACATGCGCCCAACAGTGTTACCAGCATTTGAAGTCCAAGTTCTGACTTCTCTTTCTCTATTTGCTCTGTCCTGCTACTCCTGCTAAGACCGGCACTACCAGTAGTGTAGTACTATTATTATCATTTTGTAACTGCTACTTCCTATGGATGAAGTAGCTACTACTGGAATTATTACTGACCTCCTCCTATGTCTTATGTTGCTCCATGTTTCAGTGTAACCTTTTAGGGCGATACAGACTAACATTGAGTCCATAAAATGTGACAGGACAATCTAGTTGGTGTACAGAGCATGGAAATGTTAAAAGTAAGAGCTGCCCTGGAGGAAAAGTTGAAACAAAAGGGCATTTTTGGAACAGTTGCATCAAAGCATGAAAGGGTTCGGAAACATATAAAACTGCTGAATGGGTATAACACTGCATTAGATGCACTCAGTTTTACATTTTTGCTCACATTCTGGGAACTGAGGATAAACTAATATGCAACTTGTGATTGGACAGACAACTTGAGACAACAGATGATTTCGATGATGATGCTACGAATCTGGAAAAAAACAATCCTGGTATGAGTAAGGGGCATGCAACTTTGTTGGCTTCAAGCAAACTATCTCAACTTGTGGCTCCTCAGTCGAAGAAGCCCAAGGTCTGGATCTTGAATGTTCTTTCCCTCCTTTTGGTAATCTCAAATAAGCCATTTTTAGTCCTAGGATTCATTTTTGGCATGCATGAAATCAAGTTCTGGTTTCCAAATATGTAACCTTAGTGGTTTTGAAATTTTGTGCAGCTTGACGCTTGTAATATGTTAAGCTACTTGATCGCTTGATTAAAATTGCAGTTGGTTGTGGGTACTCTACCTGAATAGTACCCACAACCAACTGTTATACTATGTGCCATTCAGAAATTTTCAAGATTGCATCTCATCCATCCTTACAGGGCGCATCAAATGGCTAGATATTATCCAGATTGATTTATTATTATTATTTTTAATGTTGTTGATTTGATATCAAGTAGCTTCAAGTTTCTGTAAGAAATTGAATTCTATTGCTGCCTGCTTCTCCGAGCTTGAATTATTGAAATGTGCGAAATGCTTGAATTATTGAAATGTGCGAAATGCTAGCCTCTTAGTTTTACCACAAATTTCATCAATAAGCATTAGGTTCTCTTCAAAGGGCTCAAACAATACATATTGTTGTTTTGTAATTTTACTGCTATTAATGTTGAGAAGTTCATGTGGGTGGTGGGTTTGGGCTACTAATCGATTACCTTTGCTTGTTCAATATAAGATTATGCATGTGCATTTTTGTTGCAGGTTGTTTCTGGTGATGATGATTTACCTAAGCGGGAGGACATTGGAGAAAGACGAAGGAAGCATGAGCTTCGGGTTCTTGCAACAGCTGGAGTCGAGTCTGTTGATGATGTTGAAGATGGGCCTGACACTCTGGTGAGTGATGGAGATAATGACATAGAGGAGGGTGGTGAATCTGATCCAGAAGATGAATTTTACAAAGAAGTTAGACAACAACGGGCTGCAAAGCTTACTGCCAAAGCACAGATGTATGCAAGGCGAGTCACTGTTGTTTGCGTAAAACGGATGAAATTAGATTTATTTGCACGCTAAATGACGAATTAGAAAAGTAAAATTTTTGACCAGAAAATAAAAGTAGTTTAGATAAGACAGTTTTTCCATCTTTAGTAAGAAGAAATCAACTTTAGCCCGAATGAGCATACTTTTAGAGGAATCAGAAAAGTAAGAAAATTAAACCAAAAAATAAAAAAATAACAAAAGTCAAGAAAAGACGAAAAAACCTCCGAAAGAAAGCCTGGGCATGCATTATTCAAATGAGATTCAGTTTAGCACTAGAACTCTCAGTATTTGTGCGTTCATGGACTTACCCACTGGTTTCCTTATTTGTTGGGAATAAAAATATTTTTTGGGTAATAGGTTTTCCTTATTTTATTGGGCTGAAAACATAACTGCTTTCTCATAGTTCTAATCAATTCAATATTTTGAAATTGCTTTGCTTCTCCAGAACCTCAGCAGTACCAGCTACGTATGAAGAAATCCTAGTAGATGGGAAGCGCCACATTACTTCTCAGGTGGGGACACCCCATTTGTGTCTGCTTGTCATTTACTCTTTACCTTTCATTACGGCTGCTAATACTCCGACATAATTTTGCTGCCGACACTGCCAGATGGAGAAGAACCGAGGATTGACTCGTGCTCGCAAGAAACTGACCAAGAATCCGAGGAAGAAGTACAAGGTATGTAACAGAAAATAGTTGATGTCTCAGCCCCAGTTTGGGGTAATGATAGACCTTTTTGTAGGTATAAAAACCACATCTAAGGAAGATATGCGAAAGAGGAGCTCTACCTGAGGGGTTGGCATTTGTCCTGTAGTTGGAGAGAATCACCTTCATTTTTCAAGAAAAGAAAGTTCATACATCATTTGGCAAATGATTTTTTTTTTGACTTAAATGACTATAAAACCCTCAATAAATAAGTCAATTCTATCCCCCAAAATAAATAAGTCAATTATATCCCCCAAAATAAATAAATAAATAAAAACTGGATTGTTATTCCAAACATTACAGTTTGAAAGCAAAAAGTAAGGGTGTATTAACTATTTTAACAAAAGAAGTTAACATAAACAAATTATTTCAAATAGAAGTGCACATATGTCAGTTTGGTTCGGCTCTGTACTAAATTTAGGATCAAACCAATTTTTATCGGTTCCAATTTTTTGGATCCAGAACCAATCCAATAATATTGTAGAACCAAATTAAACTAAACCAATAAAAATCGGGTTGGTTCGGTTTGGAACCACGGTTCCATAAATTTTAAAATTTACTTTGCGCACATGAAAAAAATTACTATGTATAAATTTTAAAAATTTGAAATGAATAATAAATAAAAATTAAAACTCATACATTATAATAAAAATATGAAATAAAAGCTTAAATAATTATTTTACAATCTATTTAATAAAAGAAATAACAAATATCAAATAAAAAAATTCATAAAAATAAATGACATAACAAATAAATAACTATTAATAATAATTATTTAATTAAATGACTCTTTTTTTTAAATTGTAAAACTAGAAAGCTTTTTATTTTTTCTATATGAATCTCACAATAATTATATATGTAATCGAATGATTAATATTTTTCATTTCTTTATATATATATATATATTCGGTTTTCGAGTTGGTTCGGGTTAATTCCAGACTAACTCAGGAGCCGAGCCAATATTATTAGTTTGTTTTTTTTGGGATCTAGGACCAAACCAATTATTTGTAAAAATCGAACCAACTCAACCCATAGAGATCGGATTGGTTTGGTTTTTGGGGTTTTCTGGTCTCTTGTTTCAAACGATCTTTCTTTTGTTCTTTCTTTTTTTTCCCTAGAAAAAACACTAACCTCTACCCCCCGCCCCCCCCACCCATTCTCTCTCTTTTGCATCCTGCAGTTGAAGCACCAGAAAGCAGTGGTTCGTCGGAAAGGGCAGGTGAGGGACCTGAAGAAGCCGGCCGGTCCTTATGGTGGGGAAGCTTCTGGAATTAATGCAAGTATCAGTAGGAGCATCAGATTCTAGAACTAAGGATGTTTTTCTGCAATTGGCTTCGGTTCCACATACTGGAGATTACAGGCTGGCTCCTGTGATGTCAAATTTTTTTTACCAAGTTTTGATCTGAGTAACTTTATTCTTCCTAGTATCTGTGCCAAACTGTGAAATATAGTTTATTTGCTTTGAATGAGTTTATCCAGTTTGCAATTTACAAATAAAATCTCCTTTTGCTATGTTTGATCTTGAATTTGTGAAAGGAGTTTGAAATTACTCTTCATATTCATTTTCTATGGGTAGCCAAACCTTTTTTTTGGTGGCCAAATTCATATGCAGAAAAAGAAAAAGATTACTATCATGTTTGCTTTCAGGGATAGACGGTATAGATTGGACTAGTAGTTCGGATTAAATTTGTATTTCATGTTTATTTGTGTTTTTGGTGTTTGGACTTCGGGTTTGATATTTCATCTCTCATGAGAGGGATAAGTGTGAGATATAGAGAGAAATGATTTGAGAGGGCGGGATTAACCTAAATGATAATTTTATTTTTTAATTTTATTTTTGCAACATTTTAGGTTCTCTTTTTTGTGTTTTTTAATTGGATTTTTTACTTCTTTATTTGTAATAAATTGAGTATTTCTGAGATAACTATTAGTGTTTTTTTATTTTTTATTTTTTATTTTAAATTTTTAACTTTTCAATTTTTATTTTTATTTTTATTTTTATTTTATTTACATTTTTTGTTTCATCTTTTTTATCCATATTTTCTCACCTCTCATATTATTCATTTTACCTTTTTCTTTTACTTATTTGATGTTATTTGAATTTTTTTAAATTTTTTTCTCTTATTTAAGTCTTTATTTTTTAGTCTTATTTGACAATACTCTAATTGTATTTGTTCAATATATACACAATCAAATATTGCTCTACAAGGATAAGATTGTCATTATACTTAATCATTGTCTTTTATTTTATAAATGAACAAACATGAGAGAGTGTATTAAGAAAGAAATACATAATACAATGAATATTTAATCCTATAACTATTAGTTGTGAGAAATTTAAGCCTCTCCTAATTCTATCCTTTAATACAACCATGACATTATAGTACAACTAAATTAAATTAAACAAAATTAAGTTTTTATCCCAATTAAATTATTACTGTACAATATTAAATAATATAAAATATCTGAGTAGTTTAAACTTATGGTGATGTTAGATATTGTTGAGATTAATAGTTTATGGATTATAGTTGTAGTTTGTAAAAAAAGTTGTGAGCGTTGAATAAAAATTATAATTTATAATTAAAATAAAAAAAATAAATTATAAATTATAACAAAATTTATGAATATTTAAAAAAAATTTAAATTTTTAATTAAAAATAACAAAAATTAAAAATTATTAACAATAACTTTTCCAAACACCTTACATATTCTTGCGAAAAAAGTTTGAGAGAGCTACGATGCCACAGGTTTTTCAAAAAGCTAGCAAGAGTGCAAATGGCCTTGCCTTGCCCTCTGGTTTTTAATTTTTTTTAATTATTTTTAAACTTTTAATAATTATAAAATATATTTTCTCTAAAATATATATTTTATTGTCCCATTGTAACTTTTAAATTGCTATTTCGTCCTTATTATAAAAGAAATTGAAATCTGAAATCAGACCCACCAAACGAACTCTAGCGCAGCAGCGCTCTTTCTCCTCTTCTCTTGAAGCTTGCGAACCCTCGCAACTCACCGAACGGAACCCTCGCCGCCGCAGCCCACAGCGCCGCTTGATCTCCCTCGACGGCGCCGCTGGATCTCACCCTCGCGCCTCGCCGATCGTTGCTCCGGCCTCCGTCCTCCGTCCTCTGCTCGCTCATTGCTAATTTGCTGGTACGCCTCATGCCCCCATCTCTCTTAAACTTTGTTGTATTGTTTCTCTGTTGACTGTTGCTGACAATGGTGCACCGTTCGTTCGTCCCTCTTTGGCTTTTTTGTTGTTTGTTGTTTCACACTTTTACTTGTTTGATTTTTGTTTTTTACTGGTTCTGCTTGCTAGATAAGAATAAGAATACAAGATAATAGATATTGTGATTTAATAATTTTGATTTCTAGGTCATTGATTTGTGGTTTATCTGTTACATAAATATTGTGATTTAATGATTTTGTTTTTTAGGTCATTGATTTGTGGTTTATCTGTTTCATAAATATTGTAATTTAATGATTTTGTTTTTCGGCATGGTCAGTTGTAAATCAATTTATATATTATCAATATATATATGGACTTTTTGAGTAGTACTTCATTATACTGTGTATAATTTTAAATATTTGACCCCTTTGAACATGATTCCTGACTCCGCCCTTGGATGCACATGTTGCATATCAATGCCAAGAGATAACTTTCTTACTACCTGATGGCAATGCAAATACTGTAATATTAATGTTAGGAGATGATTCAACAACACTAGGGCCTTACTTGTTTTGAGGGATTAGGGGAAGAGGGTTGGACTATAGACAAGGCTGGCCTACCTAAATAAATTTTTTTGTCTCTTTAGTATTACGAGTCCCACGTTTGTATTGCGGGGCTCAGATTAACAGTCCGATGAATGAGTGGTTGCTAATCTCTCATTAATGGTATTAATAACACCATTATCAGTGCCATGCTTCGGATTATTAGTGCCATGCAGATACTATTATATCAATATAAGGAAACTTTGGTATTATTAGTACAAAGTTTTGAATTATTTTTCACCTTTATCTAATGGTCAGAAATAACTCTACAACTCTTACCCTATTTTTCATCCCACTCTAACCAAACATAAACCAAATCTTTCACTTGTATATAATGCTAAGAGATTTTTCTCACACCATTTTCAAGAAAAGAAAGTTTATACATCATTTGGCAAATAAATTTTTTTTTTGAATTAAATGGTTATAATAGCCTCCATAAAAAAGTCAACTCTATCCCCCAAAATAAATATATAAAAACTGAATTGTTATTCTAAACATTACAGTTTGAAAATAAAAAGCAAGGGTATATCTTCTATTTTAACAAAAGAAGTTAACATAAACAAATTATTTCAAACAATTTTTTTTTGTCCTTCATTTTTTTTCCTTAAAAAAAACACTAACCTCTAAAAACTTATGCTTTTTAGATATCCAAACAGCTCTCAATCTAAGAAATTACATTTTCATATTTGTAAGACTTAACCGCCACCAATTCCAAACTCAGGTTGATGTCTTAGTCTTAGTCTCAATTTGGGGTAGTGATGGGTCTTTTTGAAGTTATAAAAACTACATCAAAGGAAAATACGAATATACAGATACGAAAGAGGAGCTCTATCCAAAGGGTTGGCCTTTGTCCCGTAGTGAGAATGAATCACCTTCATTAGTGGATCTCGAAAAAACTCGGACTTTTTCCACACCATTTTCAAGAAAATATAGTTTATACATCATTTGGCAAATAATTTTTTTTATTGAGTTAAATGGCTATAATACACTCAATTAAAAAAATCAACTCTATCTCCCAAAATAAATAATAAAAATTGGATTGTTATTCTAAACATCACAGTTTGAAAGAAAAAATGATACATTAGCTATTTTAACAAAAAAAATTAACATAAACAAATTATTTCCAACAACTTTTTTTGTTCTTCCTTTTTTTTTTCCTTGAAAAAACCACTAACCACTAAAAACATATTTTCTTTAGATATCCAAACAGTTCTCAATCTAACAAATCACATTTTCATATTTGTAAGACTTAACCGCCACCAATCCCAAACTGAGGTTGATGTCTTAATCTTAGTTTGGGGGTAATGATAGGCATTTTTTATGGTATGAAAATTACATCTAAGGAGGATGCGGATATACGGATACGAAATTGGAGTTCTACCCAAGGAGTTGGTGTTCGTCCCGTAGTTGGAGCGAATTACCTTCAATATTGGATCTCTAAAAAACCTAGACTTTTTCCACACCATTTTTAAGAAAAGAAAGTTTATTTGGCAACATGATCTTTTCCTTTTTGAATTAAATGACTATAATACCCCCAATAAAAATGTTAATTTTATCCCCCAAAATAAATAAATAAAAACTAGATTGTTATTTTAAACATTACAGTTTGAAAGCAAAAAGTAAAGGTATATTAGCTATTTCAGCAAAAGAAGTTAACATAAACAAATTATTTCAAATAATTCTTTTTTTGTTCTTCCCTTTTCTCCCCCTTAAAAAAAACACTAACCTCTAAAAACTTAAGCTTTTTAAATATCCAAATAGCTCTCAATCTATCAAATCACATTTTCATATTTGTAAGATTTAACCGCCTCCACCCAAATTGAGGTTGATGTTTCAGCTTCAGTTTGGGATAATGATAGGCCTTTTTGAAGGTACAAAAACTACATCTAAGGAAGATAAAGATACACATATACAAAAGGGGAGCTCTATCCAAGGGGTTGGCGTTCGTCCCATAGTTGGACCGAACTAGTGGATCTCTAAAAAACCCACAGAGTTTCCACACCATTTTCAAGAAAAGAAAGTTTATACATCATTTGAAAAATAATCCTTTTTTTTGAATTAAGTTGCTATAATTCCCTCAAAATAAAAATAAGTCAACTCTATCCTCCAAAATAAATAAATAAAAACTGGATTGTTATGCTAAACATTACATATTGAAAGCAAAAGGTAGGGGTATATTAGCTATTTTAACAAAAGAAGTTAACATGAAGAAATTATTTCAAACATTTTTTTTTGTACTTTCATTTTTTTTCCCTAAAAAAAAAGCACTAACTCTAAAAACTTAGCTTTTTAGATGTCCAAACAGCTCTCAATCTAACAAATCATATTTTCATATTTGTAAGACTTAAGCCCCCGACCTCAAACTGTGGTTGATGTCTCAGCCTCAATTTGGGGTAATGATACGCCTTTTTGAAGGTATAAAAATTACATCTAAGAAAAATACGAATATACAGATACGAAAGAGGAGCTCTATCCAAGGGGCATTCGTCCCGTAGTTGGAGCGAATCATCACCTTCAATAGTGGATCTCAAAAAACCCCAGACTTTTTCCACACCATTTTCAAGAAAATAAAGTTTATACATCATTTCACAAATAATCTTTTTTTGAATTAAATGGCTATAATTCGCTCAATAAAAAAATCAACTCAATTCCCCAAAATAAATAAATAAAAATTGGATTGTTATTCTAAACATCACAGTTTGAAAGCAAAAAGTAAGGATATATTAGTTATTTTAACAAAAGAAATTAACATAATCAAATTATTTCTTTTTTGTTCTTCCTTTTTTTTTCACCCTAAAAAAAACACTAACCTTTAAAAACGCAGGTTTTTAGATATTCAAACAGCTCTCAATCTAACAAATCACATTTTCATATTTTTAAGACTTAACCTCTCAACCCCAAACTGAGAAAAGAAAAGAAAAGAAATGATCATGATTTCTCTCATTTTTATTTGGATTAATTGGAGAGAAAAGAAAATGATTTCTCTCCACTTTTATTTGGATAGACTTCATAAAAGAAAAAAAAAATAATACTAATTATTTTACGAAAATAACCTTATTCTTGTCATTACTTTTTTACTTTTTTTATTTTTAGATGGGTAATTTTGATATTATAAAAAATGACTAATCAACTCAATTCTTTTCTCTTCAAATCTCTTCAATTTAGAGAGATTTAAAAAATAGGTTTGAGATGATAACTCTTTCTCTCCATTTTTCTCCTCTTTAAATCAAACAAGTAATAAGAAAGGAGAGAATTCTATTTCCTTTCTTTTTCTCTCCAAATCACCCAAATCAAACGGACTGTAATCTTACCTCATTTATAATTCCACCTTATTACTAATCTAATTTCATCTCATTCCTAATTTTATCTCAGTATTAATCTCAGTAAATCTACAACCTTTGTTATACATCGAGTTAGGCCTTAACAATTAGGGTTTTTGACTTAGACATTCTCAATAACTAAAAAGTTGGAAGCAGATTAGCAAAAACCAGAGGCAGGCGAAGTGAGAACCGAGAAGCGACGACGGGTGACTCTGTGATTGCACCTGCGAACTGAGTTTGCGATTGCGATTTGCGACATCGGCGACCATGCCGACCAGCGACACCGGCGACTGACGACGGCGAGTCGGCGACCTTAGTGTCTTACGATTATCTCCATCCGGGCCTTCTGGGCCTCTCTAACTCTCTAGTCTATTACTAATTTCTATTATTGATTTTAAATATTTTGGGAGTGTTTGTCATTAAACCGAAATCAGGTCTTCTCTATTGAACTTCCTTCGTAAATAAGTGAACCTGGAAGTGTGCCTCTGGGGAGGTTGTTATATTTAGCCTTACAAAGAAAATTCCCTTTTTTTTCTTTCACGCATGAATTCATTTCTCTGTTGGGCAAATTTTACCAGGAAATACATTTCTTGGAAGTAATGGAGCATAATTGCACTTTTTACTGTTTTTTTTAATATAGGGAAAAAAATGTTCTATCATTTATACTTTTATAGTGATCAACCTTACCTTTTGTTTACTTAAACGTCAACATTTTTTTTTCTATCTTCTCTTTATGTGATGATACTCGAAAAGCTGGATTTAAAAAAAAAACTAACTGTAGCTTTTTTTTATTAGTTTTTTTTTGGGGGGGGGGGTGGAAAGTAATTAACAAGTTCCTTTCTTTGTAAAACAGCTTAATACATTTGATAAGATGCTGACTTCACTTTGAAATATTTTGGGAGTGTTTATCATTTATTCTTGTTCGGTCCCCCAGTTTTCAATTCCTGGTTCTGTCCCTGGGGGATCTGAACCAAAACCCATCACCATTTTTCAGGTCAGTTCCTCTATCTCTATCTCTCGATTACTCCTTTTGTGTGGTCAGTGCCAAAGTTTTTCATATGTAATTGTTGTGGAAATCATTACTTGTACATTTGTAGACCCTTATTTTGATTTTCTTTGGAATTTCTTTTCTATTTATGTGTGTTTGTGTAGTGATGAGAGGAGCCAGTATTAATTTTTAACTTTTGTGAGTAGTTATTGTGCATGACCCTTTTGTATAGTAGTTTTTGATTCAACTTTTTTTTTTGGTTATGATTTGAGTTCTTATTTGGAAATGGGAAATGATGCAAGTAAGGGAGATGAAGAGAAGCTATATGAAACCCAAGCTGACTAATGACAAATACCACTTGAATTTCTTCTCTGAATGTTTGGCTGCAAGTGAAAAAAATGTTACGATTGTATAAATATTATGAGACTTCTTAATTTCTTGTAATTAGAGACCTAGGCCATCTTTAAGTGTGGGATTAGAACATTGGACTGGACTATTAGTCCAAGGGATTTCTCAATCCCATGTTTATTTACTAAAATAGTGGTGGGACTAATTATCCTGGGTGACTTCCAATCCCATGGATTGGGAGATAATTAGTTTCATGGGGGGATAGGAGGATACATAATCCATGGATAACAAGTCTCATGGGAGGGCTTGTTTGGTATTCCGGATAGAATTGGATAGGATAGAAGGGAGAAGTAATACTGTGGGTTCCATTTGTTTTTTTTTTAATACAAGGGGATTATAGAAGGAATTATATATACAGTGAAAAATTTGGTTCATGTTTGGTTAGGGTGAGATAAAGAATGGGATATGAGTTATATATTTATTTCTGACTATTAGATAAGGAGGGAAGATAATCTGGAGTCCGGTACTAATAATATCAAGGGGGCCTGGTATTATTAATACCATGAATGAGGTATTAATAATTCGGTGAATAGTCTTAGTCTTACGAAACAAACGCGGGATAAGGAGTCCGATGAGACAAAATTTGAACATGTGGGTCCCATATGTTTTTTTTATCCAATCCAATCCCTCTTCTGGCAAACTAAACAAAATGTAAATGTAATCAACAAGTTTCTTCCTTTGTAAAACAGCCTAATACATTTGCTAAGATGCTGACTTTACTTTGAAATATTTTGGGAGTGTTTATCATTTATTCTTGTTAGGCCCCCCAGTTTTCAATTCCTGGTTCTGTCCCTGGGGGCTCTAAACCAAAACCCATCACCATTTTTCAGGTCAGTTCCTCTGCCTCTATCCCTCGATTACTCCTTTTGTGTGGTCAGTGCCAAAGTTTTTCATATGTAATTGTCGTGGAAATCATTATACGTACATTTGTCGACTCTTATTTTGATTTTCTTTGGAATTTCTTTTCTATTTGTGTGTTTGTGTAGTGATGAGAAGAGCCCGTATTAATTTTTAACTTTTGTGGGTAGTTATTGTGCAGGACCCTTTTGTATAGTAGTTTTTTATTCAACTTTTTTTTTTTTAGTTATGATTTGAGTTCTTATTTGGAAATGGGAAATGATGCAAGTAAGGGAGTTGAAGAGAAGCTATATGAAACCCAAACCGACTAATGACAAATACCACTTGGATTTCTT
>JAULJZ010029310.1:0-15198 GCA_032270985.1 Heliamphora pulchella | reverse complement strand
CACAGCTGAGAAAAATAATGCAGAATGCTCCACTCAGGTCACACAGCCGAGGAGAATAATAAAATATAATCCACTCAGAACACGCAACCGATGATAAAGTAAATGAATCCTATGTACCGACTCCGTCACAAAAGAACAGAGCTAACAATTATAGACTCCTGCCCATTTACCCAATCCCTACACATCGTAGGAACGGTTAGATAAATACAAGTTCTATATGAAGTACCATAACGTAAAAGCCGACTTTACGGGCTAAAATCGAAGGATAAAAGCACCTACCACCTTCTTTACAGAAACTACCCCGAAGGATAAAGGTACTTACACGGCGCATGTTTTCGGACTTCCACCGAGGGTAACTCGTGTCAAATACCCGTTATCCCGGTACATCTAGAGAATCATTTCAAACCGAACCGTAACTCAAATACGACAATATTTTCACAAAATACATGAAACACTTATATAGATCCATCCATTAACATGGAGATCAAACAAAAACATTTCAAAATGTGTTTTTTCATTTTTCACAAAACGTTTCAAAACTGAGATTCAACCACAAAGGTTGGCTCCAAAACATCAAGTGTTGAGATTTTTCACAAAACCACCATTTTTTACCGTTTTTAAGAACATCCTTTGAAAACCCAACATCCACATGTCATAAGATGCCATAAATCAAGAAAAGCAAAAAACATGCTTTTTACCCTACCCTCTCTACAAATCTTGTTTCCCAATTAAATGAAGTGAACCTTTTAAACCCTCAATCCGAACAGCCAAACTATTCATCTTTCGCACCACCTAGAAATAACCAACTACAGCGGCAAAAGATGTCGAGAAAAGTTTTCACGCCCCTCAATATACCTCTGTCTACAGCCCTAAAATGACTTGTCGAGAAAAGACTGGTAAAACTTCTTGATCCAATACCGCTACTGGACCCCCTGCCCCCAAGATACAACCCTTCTCAGTACTATGCATTCCATCAAAGCCCTAGACATTTGACCGATAACTCTCTATAACTCTGCCATGAAATCTATGACCTGATTGATAGCAAGGTCATTCCGTCTCCTTATACTATCTAGAAGCCGAATGTCACAACCAATTCATTGCCAAATCATGTTAAGCAGGCTAGTGTGAACTGTATTTATTTGGGGCTGGCAAAAGATCCTATTTGTTACATCTGTTCAGCATATTTTTCGCGCCCACATCTTTTGATTACTGAGGATTAGCTGTCTTGTACACTAATTATGACCAGAAATAGGTGGGACGTAGAGGAATGGGATGACGCAGCTGAGGATGAATATGAAATAGTAGTTCAGGCAGATAACCAGGAAGAACGCAATGAGGACGATGACTGGACGTTAGATTACCCGGTATGGCCATACGAATTTGGTCACGTTCTAGATGGTGTTGCCCTTCCTCAGCTTTTTGAAGATGAAGTCTATGTTGATGAAATGTTGTCTTACTAGTTAGTTTGAACGGTGTTGAATTCAGATGGGGATGAGTGGACTGAGTTCTGGGTTATCCAGAAACAACAAATGAGATACATAGGAGAAGACATCTGGGGGTTGGATGGTGTCGACAATATGTTGGCAATTGAAGATTAGGAAGAAAGGAAAAAAAGGACAAAGTGTACTGATCTAGATGATTTTTGGGAATTTGAGAGTCTCCTGTACATCGCCAAAGTCAGACAGACTGACAACACCATGCCGGGTTTATGGGATCCCGAGGAAGGTGTTGAGCACTTGACCAGGAGTTGACACCACTTTAAGCCGGCTCAGCTAGAGAAAGGACAAGCAAGCGGGAAAGGAAAGGAGAAGGTGCAAGAAGAGGAAAACGATGCTGTGCTAAGATAGTTAAAAACGACCTAAGCTAACTTCAGTATTTGGGGTCTGTTGATGGCCTCGGATAAGCACCGACAGGTTGTGTTGAAGGTGCCAAATAAAGTAAATGTCTCGATAGATGCAACCCCAGAACAGCTGATTCGGCTCATTCTGCCAACTGCAATGACTGGGGTAATTTTCTTTTTTGATAAGGACCTGCCACTGGAAGAAAGAAATAACAATCAACCTCTGCATATCACCGCTAAGTGCTTAGAAAAATGGGTCCCTGTCACCCTTATTGATAACATGTTAGCACTGAACCTCTGCCTGCTTCGAACAATAGTTTGTTTGGGAATGAAATTGGATCACTTCGTACCCAGTAATCAAGGGGTCAGGCCTTTGATAATACGAGGCGAGACGTACTCGGGTTGGTGTTGTTTGCTGTATCGGTCAGTCCATTGAAGACTTCTATAGAATTTCATGTGAAGGATGTTTTAGTGTCTTTGAATCTACTATTAGGAAAATCGTGGCTCTATGATCCAAACATTTAAGCAGCACCTTCTACCGTCTACTAGAAATTGAAACTGATTAAAAATGGGGTAGTGCTAACTATTCATGAAGAGGATAGCATCCAACCGCCGTGGAAGGATGGCTCCACCCTTCTAGAAGTTTCAACATGGAAAAGGGGGTGTTTTCCTGAGCGGTTTCCAGTTTGATAAGGCTCAAATGGCGCAGATGCTCTTGAAAGAATAAGAAAGCTATATCAACCTATATGCTGTCACGATGATGAGGCATATGCCTTATTCCCCGGAATGGGGTTAGGATGCCAGCAGCAGGGAATTCTGGAGCCTATCCAAGTGTTACCAACCTTGCAGCGCTTTGACTCGGGGAATAAACCAACAGAAGAGGATTTAGAAGAACCAAGAAAACGATAGAGAGAGAAGAAAGGCAAGTATGTAGGAACATTGAACGGTTACTTTGTCAAGGAGGGTGAAGACTTTCTTTACTTTGGTTTTCTAGAACCATGGTTTAATGAGGAGACTAACCGAGGCTGTCAAGGCTGGAGATCTTCTTCAGTCACAAACTATCTGATTTAGAGGAGAAGGAAGCCGCCGAAGAGGAAAAGGTAAAGAAGATTCAGGAAAAATAAGATTGGGTAGACGAGATGGACAGCATCACCATGAAAGCTTTGTTCAGTAACTAGATGCACAAAACTGACCAGGGTTGCTTGATGAAGGGTTAAGGCGCACCAGCTGATTATACTGGGCTCATTGTGGATATGGCGTCAAAAGATGTTAAACACTAGTTTTTGGAGTGTTATAATTTGCATGATGTATGTTTTGAGTCTGAGTCTAGGTTGTGTGAGTTTTTACTTGGTTCTGACAAGTTAAATGTTGAGTTTGAGGGCACATCTGTCTGTACATCTTCCTCTCCCTTTGCTTTTGAATTTGTAATTTCGTCTCTTTTTAACATCAACGAAATGAACAAAATTTTCAGTTACTATGCTTTGTTTGATTTATTTTATACGCTTTCTGACGATTTTGAATTCGATGGAGATGTTCCTGAAGAAATAAAAATGTTAATAAAAAGAGAAGAAGAAATACGCACCCAACTGACAATTGAAGAAACTTTATCAATTAATCTGGGTAATGAAACTAATCCACAAATTGTCTAAATCGGTTCTTCATTATCTCTAGTTGAACATGAACAATTAATAACTTTATTAAAAGAATTCAAAAACGTCTTTGCATGTTCTTACGAGGATATGCCCGGTATTTATCTTGAGATTGTCCAACTCTATATCCCTTTATATCCTGATGTCAAACCGGTCAAACAAAAATTGAGACGAATACGGTCGAAATCGGCACTGAAGATCAAAGAAAAAGTCACCAAGCAGATCAACGCTGGTTTTCTTTTGATAACCAAATATCCGAAGTGGGTGGCGAATAATGTACTGGTCTTGAAGAAGGATGGGCGTATAAGAGTTTGTGTGGATTTTTGGGACCTCAACAATGCCAATCCTAAAGACGACTTCCTACTGCCGCATATCGATGTCTTGGTAGATAGTACAGCTGGGCACGCCCTCTTGTCATTCATGGATGGTTTCTTCAGGTACAATCAGATCCTAAAGGACCCCAAAAATAGAGAGAAGACGACATTCATTACACTA
Organism: Heliamphora pulchella; assembly: GCA_032270985.1. NCBI lineage: Eukaryota > Viridiplantae > Streptophyta > Magnoliopsida > Ericales > Sarraceniaceae > Heliamphora > Heliamphora pulchella. The sequence continues at coordinate 11,214 of JAULJZ010029310.1, read as the reverse complement.
TAAGGCACCTACTGTTATCGTTTGATGCCATTCGGTCTGAAGAATGCAAGAGCAACTTATCAAAGGGTTGCCACTACTTTGTTGCACGCTATGATACATAAGGAAGTCGAGGTGTATGTAGATAAAATGATAGTGAAGTCCAAGGATCGGGATAGCCATATTGTAGCACTACAGAAGTTCTTTGAAATGATCAAAAAGTACAAGATGCGGCTCAATCCACAAAAGTGTGCCTTCGAGGTCACATCAGGTAAAATGCTTAGATTTATGATTACTTAACGTGGCATCGAGGTTGATCCATCAAAAATCAAAGTGATCATAGAAATGCCTCTCCTAAAGACCGAGCGAGAAGTCAGGAGTTTTCTGGGCAAGATACATCTCATCAGCCGATTCATTGCCAAGCTGACAACCACCTGTGAGCTGTTGTTCTGCCTGCTGAAGAAAAAAATCAAGTTTGAATGTGATCAGAAATGCCAAGACACTTTTGAAGCTGTGCATCAGTACTTGCAAAACCCACATGTTCTGGTTCCTCCCGAACCTAATAGGCCACTGATTCTCTACTTGTCAATGACTGATTCGTCTATGGGATGCATGCTGACACAAGAAGGAGAAATTGGAATTGAGAAGATAGTCTACTACTTGAGCAAGAAGATGATCAAATTCAAGATACGATATACGCTGCTGGAGAAGACATGTTAATGTAATCTCTCAAACGAATTTGTTAAAATACTTGTTTGAGAAATCGGCACTAATAGGAAGGCTAGCTCGGTGGTTGTTATTACTGTTAGAGTTTGATCTCAAGTACGTCACTAAGAAATCTGTAAAGGGCAGAGCGGTGGCAGAGTTCTTAGCAAATCAGCCGATTGAAGGAGATAAAGATGTTGAGTTCCAGTTTCTGAATGAGTAGCTTATGGGAGTCAATGACGACAAATGGACTCTGTATTTTGATGACGCATCCAATCAGTATGGTTATGGAATAGGAGTTCTTCTTGTCACTCCTAGCAAGTCACATGTTTTCCTATCTTTGAAACTCAATTTTGAAGTTACCAATAATCAAGTTGAGTATGAGGCATTCTTAGCCGAATTAGAGACAACCTTAGAACTAGGAGCAAAGAAATTAAAAGTTATCGGGGATTCAACATTGGTGGTTTCACGGGCAAGAGGAGAATGAAAAGTCAAAGGAGTAACTCTAATTCTCTATCACCAAGAGCTTGAAAATTGATACCATGTTTCGAATTAGTGGTTTTTATCCATGTTCCAAGACTAAAGAACAAGTTCACCGATGCCCTAGATACTCTGGTGTCAATGATTGACATACCATCTAGGGTCAAGATGAGGCCACTAATAATTGAGAAGAAGAGAAAATTGACAGATGAGATGACGGCAATAATCGAAGAAAGCACAAATGAACTCCCTTGGTACTTCGATATTCAAAGTTTCGTGGAGAAGGGAAAATACCCTAAATTTGTTGGCAAAAATGACAAAAAAACAATAAAGAGATTATCTGCACAGTTTGCCATTTGCGGGAAAAAGTTATATAAATTAGGGCATTTTGGAGTCAACACGCTATGTGTCAGCAGTGAAGAAGGCCGAGACTTAATGAAAGAAATACATGCGAGAGTCAATGGGCCTCACATGAGTGGGAATATGTTAGCCAAGAAGATCCTATGACAAGGGTATTTTTAGATGACAATGCAGACGGATTATATACAATTTATGCGAAGGTGCCATAACTGTCAGATCCATGCGAACCTTATGCACGTTTTCCCATCCCAACTGTATAGCCTGACGGCGCTATGGTTGTTTTCAGTATGGGCATTGACGTGATTGACAGAATAACATCAAAGGCTTCAAATGGTCATGAATTCATTTTGGTGGCCATTAACTATTTTACCAAGTGGGTAGAAGCCACCTCTTATTCGGTGCTGAAAGCCTCTCACGTCGCCAAGTTCATTAAGTAGAACATCATTTGTCGATACAGGGTTCCTCATGAGGTTATCTCATACAACGGTTCGCACTTCTATGGTGAGATCTTGAATCTTTTTGAAGAATACCAGATGGTGGCCCACAAATTGTCACTATGCTGGCCACAAACCAACGGGGCAGTCGAAGCCGCAAACAAGAACGTAAAGAAGATTCTACAAAAGATAATCAACTCACATAAAGATTAGTCAAAGCATCTACCGTTTTCACTATGGGGATACATGATGTCAATTGGAGTTTCAACAGGAACCACACCTTACTCCTTAGTGTATGAGATGGAAGCTATGCTTCCCATTAAATTGAAAATCCCTCCACTGAGAGTAATGGGTGAGATTAACACTCCGGAGACAGAATGACAAAGGAATCGAATGATTTCGGTTGCTTCCAAAGTTAGTTTTAAGATTATACATTTCGAAACTGGTTAGATGATTTCGGTTGCTGCAATAATTTTCAGTCAACGATCTACCGCGATTTTTGCTTTCTAGTCAAATTTTCGACATAAGCCTTCTGATATATTCCCGAATACTAAATACGAACAAAGTGTGGATTTTAATCTATCGTGTTCTTCTAAACCTTCTTGATTAGACTTATGATTTTCAGAGAACGTGAAAACCCAAGCACTTAATCACTGAGTCATTTACTGAATAATATGATTTATTGTGTCAGATTTTATAATAACATATAAATATGCTACAGTAGGGACCTATAAAGTAAATAAGACATGAGTTTTCAATGTAATTATGAAATTCTGCCTCAACCTATAAGCAATTTTTTAAAACATTAATTATAATTCATTCTACTAATTAATTATAATTGCACTCACGGCCTTATTCTCAAAATCGTAGTATTCGAGCTCCTGTTATTAAATACTTATTTATTCTCCCCACGTTAAGATTTTTGATACCCACCGATTAAATTAAATTAATGACAATTAATTTAATCGACTTTTTAAAAAAAAATTTAAGTCTTTTTGCTTAACTTATTTGATTGGCAAATTATAAACTTCACCTATAGGGTTTGACTCGGTTAAAACCTATAAACTTCTTAAAAGGGTATCATCAATCCTGATTTTTCGAGACATAGTAATTAATATTCACTATATAATTAATATCACTATCTAATTTATTGGAATTATAGACCCATACAAGATTGCACCTTCTAATGAATCAAAATAACGGATATTAAGTATACGTGAATAAAAATTATTTCGAAATTAAAAACATAAGCACTCATAGTAACCATGGGATGTAAATTAATTTATAAATTCAGTATAAAATTAATTACTCCAACTTGGTCATATTCAATACACACAAAGTGTACTAACACAACGAGTCATAATAATAAATGATACTATTATCTGTTCTCTATAACCAAGACAAATCTACTAAAACTCCGTGGTACAATCGTACCGATTGTTTGTCCAATTCCATCTAAATTGTGAATCAAAAACTTATATTTCACAAGAACTTTTAATGTGGTCTTTCATGTGCAAGTCGAACTCTACACATCATATTAAATACTATGTAAAATAAAAAATATTCATGCACAACATTAAATAAATAATGAAATGCCTACATTGCTCATTAAGATTCTCATAAGATGAAAAATTAATTTTATTAAAAAATAAAATTAAATACTAAAACTAAAAATTATAATTTTTAGAATACAACCCTAACAGAGCCTTTCGTCTTTACTAAAACCACGTTTTTGCCCTTAGGTTGTTTATTCCAATGGTAGAGCTATGGAGGTTAAAGGAGTTTTATGTCCTCCCTATTAATAAAAAATCAGTCCATGTTGAGTCTTTTGTACTGAATAAAATTATGTTTTTGCCCTTAAATTGTTTATTTCGATGGTAGCATAGTCATGAATATCGTACAAGATAGTATGTCGATTTTTTTATTAGTATAGTGCATATTCGTACCGGTGAAATACCGAGTACCAATTTAAATTTATCGCTATAAAATATATTTTATATATTTTTAAAAAATATTGTTCAATAATAAATAATTTAGTATAATATAATTATTTATTTAAAATAATATTTTAGTTAATTAGTCTAAATTAAAATTTAATGTTATTATTTATAGTGAGATACCTAATTTGAAAGCGATAAAATTTAGCATATACACTTCTTAATAATAATTTAACATTGATTAGTTTTAGAACTATTTTTTATATTATATTTGATACTTGAATTGGAGTATAAAAATAAAAAACAAAAATAGAAATAAAAAAATAAGTAAAGATTATATTTTAAAGAAATTAATTATGAATCGGTACGTAGCCGGTATAAGCCGGTTTAGATCGGTATTGGCCGGTACGTTCAGTATAGGCCAATACAAAACCAAGTAATTAGAATTCCAGTTTTGTTCCAAACTAGTACATATCAGCTTGTACCGGTACGGTATGTACAGCTATGCATAGAAGAGTTACAGAGGTTAAAAGAGTTTTATTATTCTCTAAAATAAGTGAATAATAAATTAATATATAATAATTATAGATATACATCATATTTATTAATTGTATCGTTCATTTCATATAACTCATTAAAAAGATTATCTACACAAAAAATTAAATTGATCAGATATCAAAATTATTTATTTAAATATATATATTTTAAATAAAATAAATAATTTATTTTTAAAATCACATGTGCTACTAAAATAAATATTATAAGATACCATATCTGGATGCAATCAATAGAATTTTTAAACTCTCATTTTAAAGTCAAGTCTTGTGAGAGTTGTAACAGAATTTTGTTGAGCTCCAGTAAATTAATATATAGATTATATTTTTGTTGACACTCTAGTGGTATGTAATATGTTACCTTTCTTATTTTTTCTTAATTTCATAAAATACTCAATTAATGTATTTACTTGGTTATTAAAATTTAGCCTCAATTCTACAACGATGGCTAAAAAATTAAAACTTTACAAAACGATATACAAAATTTTGATAAGGTGAGCTTATTGTTAGAAATTCACATACTACTAAATTTTAAAATTAACTAATTGTTCCTACTTTACTTCTTTTTAGGATTATGGCAAATATGTTACAAAATAATTTCATTAGATAATTAATGTAGCAAACTTGTAAATTATTTTTAAATTTAAATTAATAATAGTGTAGATTTTGTGTAGCTAATGTATATGAAGTTTTTGAATAAATAGATAGTAGTTTAAATTTTAAATTTTTATTTTTTTATAATTTATTGTATAATATTTATTTTTATTTTTACATAACTCGAGTTACACACGTATTGTGTGTGCCCCAACCGCTACTTTATTATAAAATTTATAGTGAACGTAAAAATAAATGTATATATGCATACGAATTTGGTTTGGTATATAATATATTACCTTTCTCATTTTTTAAAATTTCATAAAATACTTATTTAATGTATTAACCTGGTCATTAAAATTTAACCTCAATTCTACCAGTAGCGATGGTTAAAAAAATTAAAACTTTGCAAATAGATGTACAAAACTTTACAAAATTTTCAACAGGTTGGGGCACTTGCAATGCGTGTATAACTCGAGTTATATAAAAATAAAAATAAATACTATACGATAAATTACAAAAAAAATAAAAATTTAAAATTTTGTACACCTGTTTGTAAAGTTTTTATTTTTTAGCCATCCTTACTTGTAGAATTGGGATTAAATTTTAATAACCAAATTAATACATTAATTGAGTATTTTATGAAATTTTAAAAAATGAGAAAGGTAATATATGTTGGGAAAAAGTGGGTTTTGAATAGTTAGAACATAATTTTTAATTAACTTTGGAGTTAAATATTTTTGGATTGGATTAATCTTTTTAGATGATTTTAAGTTCTAATTTATTTATTTTTCATGAGTAATTTAATTATTAATTTGTGGCATTCAAAACCATTAATGGGTGAACGAGAATGTAGGGACACAGTCCTTTTTTACTTGTAAGGATTAATGAAACCATGCTATGGTATTTTCGTTGGAAGATAGTTAAGTATTTAATTATGCGAAAAAATTAAAACTTAACCTTGATAACGGCTGTTAACAATAATTGTATACTTGGTAGTGCATGTGAACAGTTGTTGTGGGTTGTTTGGGTGAGTTTTGAGGTGTTTGGCTTATAATTCGATCCATGTTTACATTCTTGGTTTGGGGTCTCTCTTAGCGTTGACCACTCAAGTGAGCTGGTGTTAGAGACTTTTTTTCAAACCGAGAAAAGGGGGACCGCTCGAGCGGCTTAGGGTCCGCTCGAGCGAATTGTCGGTGGGGCTGTTTAAAATTGTGAGTTAGAGCTTGTGGCTTTATTTCTATCTTTTCTTTCTCTCTCTAAAACTCAAAATCAGAGCCCTAGGTCTAGATTTGGAGTTCCCTTGAACTCTTCTTGCATAGTTGGAGGGCCTTCCTTGTATCCCTCTTGGTTGGACATCCATTAGAGGCTTGAGCTTGGTGTTGTAAGCTTTATTTTCGCCATTCGGTTGGAGATTCTCATGGTTGGAGCTTTTTAGGACTCCATTCTTATTCCTTGAGCACCTAAAAGGCAGGATCTATAACTACATATGAACTTTATTAGATATGTGTTGCTTATTTTGAGTTTACATATAGAAACATGATAATCTATATTTTTTGAATCTTAGGTTAGGGTTTAACGTTGAAACATGTTAAATCTTGGATATGAAAATGATTTAAAGTGTTTTTAACATGTGATTGTTGTTGGAGATGATTAAATTGAAAAATGGTGGGTTAGGGTCTTGAATTTTGAGTCAAAATCATGAAAATTGAAAATTTTGAGTTGTTGAACTCAAAAGATGAAATTAGTAATATTTTTAGTTAATTGGAGGTTGTGGTAATCTATTTGTGAATGAAATTTCACGAATTTTGATCGAGTGTGAAGAATCATGAAATGATGAGTTGGGATTTTGAAATGAATCTTATGAATTTTGTGGAATGTGAAAGTAACGAAAGATGTAATTGAGTTTTCAACTAATTCAACCCAAATATGTGAATCATGAGGATGTGGGGATGATTTGTGATGTATGTCTTTCCTTCGAATGGTGATCACAAAGTGGTTTGTACTGTATGTCTTTCCTTCGGATGGTGATCCTGATGTGGTTTGTAACGTATGTCCTCCTTTCAGAGGGTGATGTCGAAACGGTTTACAATGTATGCCTACCCTTCGAAGGGTGATTCCAAAGTGGTTTGTAATGTACATCCTACCCTTCGGATGGTGATCTCGAAGTGGTTTATAATGAATGCCTTTCCTCCATATAGTAATCCCAAAGTGGTTTGTAATGAATGTCCTATTCTTCGGACGGTGATTCCGAAGTGGTGTTCGACTATTGTGATGATAGGAATTAACAAGAGATGAAAAACACCTCGAGTTGGGGGAATTTGAAAAGTGTCAAAAAATATATGCGTATGAGTGTGTGTGTGGTAGAATTGAGAATTTATGATCATTGAATTAAAACGGAGTTGGTTTGCACAATAAAAACTGGTTAAGTGAATGAAATTTTGTTAGAAAAGTGGGCTTGATTTATTGGTTAAAGATTTGTTGTGCATTCACATAATCATCATTGCATATCATGTATTTGTTCATCTTTAATTTATTTTCTACGAGTTTCGGGTCATATTGTATAAACCATTTCAGGTGATAGCGGGGAGAAGACTATGGATTGAGGAGTGCGGTTGATGGACCATTTTTGTAGATGTTGATAGAATTACATTTCTTGTTGTGATATCTTTTGATGATTAAAGTTGTAAAAATGTAATTTCTTTTGGAACAACCTTGGTTGTAAGGTACTAAGTCCATGAATTTATGTTTTGTATGCATGCTACGACGATTAGTTGTTATTATGGAAATTTTAGTTTTGGGGTTGAGATGGTTGTTTTTCCTTCACGTGTATGTCTTACATTTCATTTTATACCCTTAGAAACGTATGCTTAGATTTTGAAACTCAAGTGTTCTTCAACACTGAGAAATTTTTTTAGGTTTTTGGGCAAAAAGTTCACTACCACCCCACCGCTCGAGTAGTGGAAGGGTCCGCACGAGCGGACCCTTGCTGGACAAAAATGTTAGGTCTTTGATTTAAAAAGGGAGGTTTTGTTTGTACCTCTGGGGTTTTCTTCGGGATCTAACTTGATTTATTATTGGGAGTTATTTGCAAATAAAATTAACTCTTTTCACCCTTATTTGACGAGGAAATTGATGGTTTGGCTTCTTTTACAAAGTATTTCTCTTTACAAGTTCTTTTGGTTTGAATTTTTTTAAATTGGGTCATTTTCTTCATAAAATCACATGATTTTATATTGCTATGAAATCGGGGCATTATAGAGAAATTGACTCTAAAAGTGTGGTATCAAAGTTAGCAAAATAGTGGTAACTAGTTCTAATCCCACATTTGTTGGGAGATGGTTATGAGAGTGACTTATATAAACCAAGTGTGGCCTAAGGGCTGTGTCCCTTGGGGGTACCCAATTTTGTGGAAATGAGAGGACCTACTCAACAGCGGATTCGACCCAAACTCTACACGTGCCCGCGTTGCTGCCACCGCTCATCCGATTGACCGGCCATGCCGAGCCGGGTCTGTGGGTCGCGGGTTCGAGCTGACTCTTATCTTTTTAAAAAAAATTTATTTAATTAAATTTTTTATTTTAAAATTATTTAAATTTTAAATTAAGTTACCGTTACCTTTATTTACTGAACTACTTGAGGGTTTGGGACCGTTGAAAGTTAAACAGTTCGCACCTGCTGGGCAGGGCGAACCGGTGTCGCGTCAGTTCGGTTCAAACCGAACCGTCACCTTCAACGCCTATAAAAAGGTTGTTGGACACCATTTTATGGTATTTCATTTTCGTTCATTTGCTTCTTACATTCCCGACTTTTTTCTATCCTTATATCGATCATCTGTTTCGAGAAAGTTCAGCACAACAAAGTTCGTTGCGTGTGTAGATTGTCGTGCTACATCTGCACACGGCAATCGTTTCATCCTGGAGACAGATACCCGTTACAATGCAAGTACCAAGGCGGGATACAATCTGTCTTAAGATGATAGCGTTTAACGTTGGACTCGATTGCACTGCTTTGTTCTTCTGTTCTATAATCCGGTTCTGTTTATAGTATTTCTTTCTGTTTATGTTCTGATTTTCAGAAACAGTGTTTTATTTGTCCATACTATACAAAATCTGTTTTGTTTCTGTTTAATTTGGTTCAGTTTCATCTATGCTTTTAGCTCAGTTGAATTATCTGTTTACGAAACAAGTTTCTCTTTTACGTTTATAAAACGTTTTTCATTTTTCCGAAAAAATACTAAAATAATAATATATTTTATATATCAAACCAAATTCGTATGCATATATACATTTATTTGTATGTCTACTATAAATGTCAAAATAAATAATAAATACATCAAACCAATTTGTTTGTGATAATCACATATAGCTTTATGGTGACAAATTGATAACGGTAACTATCACGTTACTATGAAATAAATTGATGGTTGTATTAAAAATCATATTTATCGTTATTTTGGTTCACTTTTGACCCAACTTCAATTATCTTAGTCATTCATATTTTTAGGATTCATCGAGTGGATCATTCTTTTAAAAGTTCATATTGATTGGATAATAGTTACTATACGTTCTGAACACTTTTTTACGAAAACAAATTGAAGTTATATGCAAAATCATATTTGCTGTATTTTTTACACATGATCCCAACGAAATTTGTGCAGGTTCAGTTATTTTAGTCGATCCACTTTTTGGCCCGAATTCGATTATCTTATCCGTTCATAATCTAAGATTCATTGAGTGGATCATTTTTTTAAGAAATTTTATTAACTGGATAACAATAACTACATGTTTGGATCTTAATTTTACGAAATAAATTGACAATTATATTTAAAATTATATTTACCGTCAATTTTTTAATACAAATGTGATTTCAACTGGTGGTTCCCGTTGTCTTAATATGACTTTTAATGCTCTGTGAATCCTAAAATAAAAAAGGCTCACGAAATGAAAGTAGAAAACTATTAAGGTGAATTTCCCATTAAAATATTAGTTTTCTAAACTAAAAAACTAAAAATGTGAAATATAAACCTGTAAGAAAAATAAATAACAAAGAGAAAATAATTTTAAAAAGATCATGCATAAATCTTCCACAAGAATAGATAATGAAGAACATGAAAATAATTTTTTTCATATATATATATATATATATATATGTATGTATGTATGTATGTATAGATTCACCTTGGAATCAGAGAAGAGACACAAAAAATCTGTTCATCCTCATGCAGTGTTTATCTATAGACTATTTCTTTGCCTCTTTGGTAGTGAATTCAATTATAGGAAGGTGCAGTTGTGGAAAATGAAAAGGAGGAGATAAATTTACAGTTGGGTAGTTTTGTTCGGAGCAGTTATGCAGAGATTTAGGGAGAGTGGGAAGGGGTAAAAAAATTTGAATGAGATATTTTGTCATATTTGCCCTTCCAGTTATTAGTGTGAAATGGTAGAAGATAAAAGTGAATGTAATTGGATAATTTGAGAATTAAAAAATAGACAGAATGACAGAATCGGAGAGACACCAAACTGATGTTCCCTCTTAATATAATAGAATAAATTGTTTTTTTAGAAAAAAGAGAAAGAAAAAAAATTAAATTGTTTGGAATGATTTTTTATAGTAGTTTTGTTTTGCTTTTTATTAAAATATTTAAAATGTCATTATTTTTAACTTTTAAGTTGTAGTGTTTGGGAGATTAGCACGATTATTTTTTTAGGAGAGTTGATTTTTTAAGTAAGGGTATTATAGTAATTTTGTATGAAAAAAAGTTAGAAAAATTGAAATATGTTTTGCTTTTCTTTCTTAAAAAAATTAAAATGATTAATTAATTTTTTTTAAAAACCAAACAAAGCAATTTTTAAGCCGAATTGAAAAAAAATAACTTAAAAGGTATTCTATATAAGCACTCAGTAGTATGACTGCTAAAATTTGACCGCTAGATGTCTTATTGAATGCAACGATTCCCTTTCCAAAATTGTAATTTACAGAAAAAAATAAATTAATCCTTTTTTGGGTGAGAAAGGAAATTAATAATTTAATAGCTTATATATTTAATTAAAATCGTGACCATAACTCGGATGGGTTTACCGAGTCGTAAAACCCGTACGAAGACGAGTCCCGAGTCAGGCGAACTTGGGTGAATTGTGCCCCCACGCTATTATAACTCGCTCAGAAGAGGGTGGT
>JAULJZ010029299.1:0-15199 GCA_032270985.1 Heliamphora pulchella | reverse complement strand
CAAGGTACGCAATTCTTAGGCCCAAAAACTCTTGCTTAGAAACCTCTCAGAGATATATCTAACTTGAGCGTCGGAGTGCCTCCCGGTCATAACCGGCCGGTAGGCGCTAAAGGTGTTCTTGGTGGTTGCAAGTGTTCGGCGGAAGAACAAGGAGCGTCTAGTGAGTCTGAAAGACAAGGAGTCCGACCCATACTCTGTTCGGGTTCATCAGTATTGGGCCAGTTCATCTGGTCCTGATAGTGCCGAACAAACCCAAACAATTTGTACCGCGCGCAGTATTAAAGCTGACTTATAATATTTTTAAAAACTAATTTCGTCTTATTGAGATATCATAAACACAAAACTAAAAAGGTAATACCTCATTTGGTAATATTTACATTTAATAATCTTTATTTTTATTTTTATAAATTTTACAAGTAAGAAATAAACAAACATAAACAATTATTTTTGTTATATATATATATATATATATATACAAACCCTAACAAAGAATAGTTTTGGATTTGGATGTGGATTTAGATTTTTTGTTTTATTAGTAAGTATTAAAACTGACTTAAAAACTAATTTCGTCTTATTGAGATATTATAAACACAAAACTAAAAAAGTAACACCTCCTTTGGTAATATTTATGTTTAATAATCTTTATTTTTATTTTTATAAATTTTACAAGTCAGAAATAAACAAACATAAATAATTATTTTTATTTTTATTTTTAAAAAATATAAAATTTTACTAAATTCTAGTATCTAAAAAATTAAAATTTCACTTATTTTTTTGAATGATTTCTTATTTTTTTCCCCTACGTCCATAACCTTCAATTTCTCTTATCTCGTGTAATTACTATTGACCAACACAATTGACCACCACTTTCACCTACTCCCCGTCACCTCCACCTGTCACCCCACCTACACCTATCGGCCTCTATCTCCCCCACCATGTCTCTCCATTGACAACCACCTCTACGCACCAACTGTTACTTTTGACCATTATAGTGCCACCACCTTCCCCTATTCGTTCTATGAAGTGGCAACTATCCCTATTTACCACCTACTACCTCCAAGTTGCACTCCTCACTACTTTAAACAATTATAGATATATTCGTTTAAGAGTATGTAGATAATTCGTCAACTCATTTCAATTCAATCCACCTAGTTTGTAGTTATCTTGAGTGGATTCTTAAGAGATAAAATCTGGTGATGGATTTCATCAGCAGTTAAGGTCCGATGGTGAATTGCAGTGATAGTCTAGTACATTTTAGTGTACGTGAATTTGGCAAGAATAGACTTGCTACGATAGGTTGTGAATTCAACAGGGTTTGTAAGATTTCTTGTAATCAAAACTCGATACAGTGTTTGATCCTTCTAAACTTGGATTGTTCTCGTGATTTTTACTTAATTTGGTGATTTTTCACGTAAAAATCGTTGTGTCTTGTGTGATTTAATTTAATTGTTTATGTGGTTGTTTTTTTATTTTTATTTTTGATTGTGCCTTTTAATTTAGGAATATCGATTAGTACAAATTAATTTACAAAACAAATTTTTAGAATATATTATGTTTGATGGAATTTGTTATGTTTGATGAATGCCTATAATGTGTTATCTTAAAATATACTTGCTAAAAATTGCTAATTTAGTGAGTTTTTTATTTTTATTTTTTTATTTTTTTAATTATTTAATCTATCAAATCGCCTAAATCACTGGATTAAACCACTTAAAAAATTAACTAGCCTAAATCACTGGATTAAACCACTTAAAAAATTAACTAACCTACTGAATTTAGAAATGAGCAAGTTAGAGGTGAATTGAAAAAACCTCTATCCGCAATCCAATCCAATCCAATCCAACCCATTGCAACCCATGGACACCCCTATTTTCATTTACGACAATTTTGTTAATTTTCCTATTCCTAGCAGTCTCCTCCAACCAGCTCTCACTTGTCTAAAACTATAAGTTTTACAAAAATATCTGTGCAAAAACATGGTTTTTTTTATTTTATTTTAAACGTTCAGCTAAATTAAGCCTAATTCCCTTTATAAAGTGTTGGAATTTAAACATCAATTCTCGAACGCAAATAGAAACAAAAATCTATGCACAAAAATCGATAAAATAGTCAACACCAAAGATGTACGTGGTTCAGCTCACACTAACCTATGTCCACGAGTAAGAGATCAAATATTTTACTACATCAAATGTTAAAAAATACAACCACTCTTTACTCTCTACTAAGCTAACTTCTCAAATTGTTTTCACACAATTTTTTCGCCTATTTTTTCTTTAATACTAGAACTCTACTAGTGACTTATTTATAGGCACATGTAAAAACCTCAAAGGCCCGTCAGCCTATATAATTATAAATTCTATACATAAAAAATTTTTAGTCGACTTCTAATTTCTAATTCCATTCTAACCCAAAAATATATAGATCAAAAATAATATAATAAATACGAACTCAATAAAATACAATACACCTAGCCCAACATGTAAAAAAAAAAAAAAAAACCCACCCATTATGCAAAATCAAGTTCCTGGGCCGTGGCTTGATCGATTCCATTCTTCTATCCGGCTGGCGAACAACCAACCAACAGCGGACTCCAATTAGCCCATTTTTTGGTGTAATTATTCACTACTCTTGAAGTATGTATTATGTAGTAATTTAATGTGATAATTTAATCTAATATTATAACAATAAATTTTATAATAAAAATATAATAATTTATTTTTATTAAATGATTAAATAACAAAAAAATAATTTGTATAATATAAATTATAATTGTTTATTAATTAAAAATATTACATAATATCACCTACGTAATAAAACGAGAATACTTAATATTTTGCCCATTTCTTTTTCTTTTTTCTTTTTTTTTTTTGTAAGAAGAAGCCAATCAACCTACGATAGCTTTATTAGCTTCAAAGTAGGTGCCTTTTTGTCCGTTTTGTCCGTTTTATGGGTTACAGCTTCGTTTCACACCACAACTCCACTCCACTAGGTATTCTCTCATTCCTCACATTTTAAACTACAAAATAGCTTCTCACTAATTTCTATAATTTTTTATATATATTTTTATTTAGAATGAGTAAGAATATAAACGTAATTCCTCATAACTTATTTAATCAAAAATTATATTCTCAAATTAAGTAGAAATCTGATTTCCACTCTCTTTCATGGTAATTTTAAATTTCAAAGTTAATCAATATGAAAATAGATTATTAAACTCTAATAAATTCCTAAAAGAATAGTTCGATATGATTATCTAAAAATTAGATTACTCAGTATTTGACTCTAATGATCACATCCGTAATCTTCCTCATGATTCATGTCGTCCAAACATGGATTTAATGTTAAGTTAATTTTTTCCCTCTGTATTTAGGACTGGTTTTAGCCGAACCCAACTAATTGGGACCAGGGTTTCGTTTTATTAAGCGTTAGACAAATTTGAATATAGGGTTTTTATGTTTTATCTTTTCATAGGTGAACTTATCTCAATGATTCAAATTATTCATATAAAACTCTATATTTATTAGAAACCGATATTAAATATCTTCAGATTATATTAATTTTTAAAGAAGGTACAATTTACTATCAAGATCATACTTGTTCATTTATTTATTTTTTTAAAGATAAATGTAATCTGACCATATAATTATTAATATTTGATTAATTTAATTTTTTATATTAACAATTTTTAATAAAATCTTATAACATAAACGACTTAAATCATCAAATAAACCATCATAAACGCTATAAAAATGAAATGAAAATCTCGCCATTTATTTGACAAATGGAGAGGAGACAAATTTGACCCTGGAATTTCTAAATAAATGTTTTTCAATGATACAATTTTACTACTTAGAACTAAACTCTCTCTTAAAAAAAAAAAACTAAACTCTCTCATCTCAATCGGTCAAATCCTAATTCCTTTTTCCTTCCCTTCAAGACAGCTTAATTTGGGCCTCTCTTTCGGATGGTGAATAAAAAGCCTTTCCACGTATTAGGAAATTGCTTACTTAACCAAAGCAATCTCTACGTTCTTTTTTCCTTTAACAACTGGACAATTTTAAAAAGAATTAGTATACCTCTAGGCTTCACATGATTCTAATCCTTCAACTTTATCCACCAAATAGACCCACATTCCCTACCAAATTATTATGGGAGTAACAAGCAGGATATGCCATATGGTATTCTGAATAAATAAATATTTTTTTTAGTCATCTAATAAAAGTAAATTATTATGTTAATAACGTAAAAATTATCGACACCATATTAAGTGAGAGTACCACATAAACTTTTCACGTGGTACTTTCAAAGCACCGAATAATTACCCCCTTCCCCTACCGTAATAATTTTGTACTTTTATAGTATTATTAGTAATGTTACAAATTCATAAAACTTTCTCACAAATTTATTTATAATTCAAAACGAATAACCTAGATTCACTTAGAGTATAACTCATGTAACGAATAGTTTAATTTGGATCATTTATTTTAAATTGTATGCAAATTCATGGATAAATATTATGAGTTTTTAGCATTTCTAAAATATTATACGTCATCATTGTCTACGTAGTCCTCTTAACTCAATAATGTAACAAAAAATATTCTGAATAAAATAATATTGGTCGACTCATATTTGTTGTGTAAGTAAAAGAAAAAAGTAAACCATTTAGCATGCATACATCAAATATTTTTATTTATAAAAAATATTGACTACATACTAGTACCCAGTATTGCCTTATAATTAATTTGCAACCATTATGAGATTCTTCCCAACCTAGCATGCACCTACCCCAGTTTATTACTCTCTCTCTCTCTATCTCTATCTCTCTCTCTCTATAAATATAACACTCATTCCTTGCTCTTACATATCAGCTCTACGATCGGAAACAAGAACGAGTTCTGGTTCCAATACTTCTTAGCCATGGCCATCTCCAAAGTTCTAATTGCTTCAGTTTTCGTTTCTCTTCTTCTTCTCCATCTTGTTGAAGCTGATGAAATGGTAGGGTCTCATCTTTATATATATATATATATACATCTAGTATCAGAGTATTCACGTGTGTGCCCTATATATATATAGTATAGATAATATATTTTTATATTGCATAAATTATCACATACTCAAAAATACTGTGGATACCAAGATTTTTGATATCAATCATTATGTATAATCGCCGATTTGTATCGAAAGTTTAGACCTCTATACCATGCAAGGAAGCCCATAATACACATAAACAACACAAAGAGATTTTTTTAAGTGGTTCGACAATTTACCTATATTCATGATCAGCAAAATCCAATATACGAAGAATGAATTATAAATCGCTCGACTACCATAAATTCTCTCTCAAATAATTTATACATCCTAATTATTTGAGATAATATAATCATATTTATATAAGAGAAAAAGACACATAATCTAATCTTAGTGGCGCAAATCCATAATCTTCAAATTAAACTATTCAAAAAGTTAAATTATTATCATTAAAATTTAGTAACATAATAGACTAGAATACTATCTCAACTTAAATAGAATTTGAGCTAAAAAATTCTCAACATTCTAATATTGATATTTGTCAATGCATCAACTCATACTGTTCGATCGATACATCGATTCTATTTAAGCTAAAAAATTCTCAACATTCTAAGATTGATATTTGTCAATGCATCAACTCATACTGTTCGATCGATACATCGATGTATATCATGTACAAATACGTTTGAACCAACTACACAAACACTAAGTTATTGCACTTATATATATATATATATATATGTGTGTGTATTATTTGCTTTGCTTTTATTCTTAATCTTGAAATCGTTAACTAATTTACATAATACTGTCTGAAGTTGCAGGTGAACACAGAAGCTGTCCAGAGCACTTATGTCCAGAAAATGGGTACACATTAATTTTCTTCACATTTCCCAAGTCCGATCATGCAATGATAATTATGCATATGCCCTTATTTTAACAGACTTTTTACTTATCAGATTATAATTATTTGATCAATTATTTCAGTTAAATAGCACGAATTTTGTTTATTTTTATTTATTTTATTTTTAAAATTTTTGATTAAATTTTTTATTTTTTTAAATCGTTTCGATGAGATAAACTCAAAAAATAAAAAAAATTGATTAAACAATAAAAAAAATCTACTAAAAACAAAAATAAAGAACATAAAATTTGACTTATTAATTTATTTTGGCTTATTTTTGTCTTTTCTGAATTTTTTTAATATTTTGATAAAAGAATTTATTTTTTCAATTAATCTCGATGAAAAAAATTAAAAAATGTAATAATTTGACTAAATAATAAAATAATAATAATTAAAGATAAAAGTAAACAAAATTAAATAAACAAATAAGCAATTATCCCATAAACATAATGTATTATTTATCATAATACATTGAAAGTCGCTTAATAGATTTTAGAACTTAATTTTTCAAAATTATCGTATAATTTAGTAATTTTTAATTCATTGAGACATAAAAATATATTAATTTAAAATATAAATATTATACTCGTAACTGAGTGCATTTCCAGTACTAATAATTATTTTACCTAGTTAAAGTATGCTAAAAAAGTACATTTATTTTTGCTAGTCGTCCTTATGCATCTATATATTAATCCAAACACTACCGCCTCTATTTGGTTTAATTTTTTTTTAAAAGCTTTTTACTTAAATTTTTTTAAAAAGCCTACTTGTTTGGTTTTTCACTTTAATTAATTGACTTTTTTCACATATTTTTATGTCTATTTTTTACAAAAAAAAAAAGCTAAAAAATCAAAAAGTATACTAAAAATGAATTAGGCCAAACACAATATTATGGGCAGGTAAAATATACAAAAAGATACATGAATCCAAAATAAATTAACTAGCCTACCTAAATTTAGATAGTTAAAATAGTAGAATTCAAAATAGTTACTAGGATAAAAGTGGTTGTTGGATTACTAAAATTTATATTAACTAATTATTTTGACAAACAACTTTCATATGAAGCAATGGCAGATCCAAAAATTGAACAAGTATAGGGGGACAACTTAAAGAATAATGAGAAGTTTTTATTTTTTCCACTATCAAACGCGACCAGATATAAAAGTGTCTAGAAATTAGACATTTATAACAACTTTAAAATATATTTTTACAATTGCCCCCCCAAAAGGGTATATATATTCTCTTTCTTCCTTTCTTTTTGGTTATATATTTTAGAGGTATAATACAATTTTGTGGGGTACAAATACAAAAACATAACAGTACTAATGTTATTTTATATTTTTATAGTAGGGACACTAATACAATAATAAAACAAGTTATAAAATTAAAAATATTAGTGGTATTCTAACTCTGCCCTAAATTAACAAATAAAAATAAAAAGAAAGTCAACTAAAAAAAAAATAAAAAAAAATGTCCATTTGTGTTGAAGTTGAAAAAAAAAAACTGTTGGGTTAGTTTTTTTTAATCTTATATAAACTTTTTAATTAATTTTTGATCAAATTTTTATTTACTTTTCTAATTATTCATAACGAAATGAATCTAGGAAGTGCAGTTATTAATCTAGTGTTTTCCCGTGGTGGCATTCAGACTGTGGAGCTGCATGCACTGCCAGGTGTCGATTAGCATCAAGGCAGAACCTCTGCAAGAGGGCATGCGGAACCTGCTGCGCCCGCTGCAATTGCGTTCCTCCAGGGACTTCCGGTAACGAGGAGGTTTGTCCCTGTTACTACACCATGACCACCCATGGCGGAAGACATAAGTGCCCTTGACTAATTATGAAGATCCAAAATTGTCGTGAATTTATTTTAAAAAAAAAAAAAAAACCCAGAGAAGTGTATAGTTTAATAACATGGGATTGGTGTCCGATGTTTCTGTGTAATAAAGTATTTAATATCCATAATTAAATTAGTATGTACGTTTGTGTGTTGCTTTATATGTGATGTAAATATAATGCAACGTAAGTTGAATATAAAATAAATAAAATTTATAGCTTCCTCTGACTGTTGACTATCAGTTTTTTTAGAAATTATTTGTCCAGTCTCCCTTGTCAAATGATGCCGGAAATTAATTAAAATTTGTCGGTATAATTGTTGGAAAACATATATACTTTATGTACACTTGTAATGAATAAAATAAAATTATAAATTAGACTTAAAGATCATATAAATTTAATGAAGAAAATAAATTAAAACTAATGTTTCACACTATATTCTTAAAATAGATTTGTCTTCACTACGATGCTTATGGTGTTACGAACGTTTATTATCTCCAATGATTCAATAATATGAATCTCACATAAAAAATACTTCAATTGGTGGGTCTGACAAATCGAACAGTATTTTGTACTTTCTTTACACAAATTTTGACACTATTTATGCAATGAACTCAATGTAAAACTTTATACTAAAACGAAAAGAGCAACACAATATGTATAGATAGAGACGAACAGCATAAGTGAAAAATAAGTACATATATATATCAAAAGAATATGAATGAATAGAAGAATATTTTCTTATAGAGAAGAATAAATGAATATTTTGATATAAAGAGTGGATGGATATTCTGAAACACAGAATAAATGCAAATGAATTTTATAAATATATATTATTTTATTTTATTTTATTTGTGTCGGCACCATTGCTGTCGTCTTAAATATCAAATGTTATTGCGTCTGCAATCTTTTGGTCAATACAGCTTTATTTGCTATGGCAATTGCAACAGAAAAAGTTTTGAGGTAGTATTAGCGTCAGCAACACAAAAATTAGATTTTATTGATAGTTGTTGCGCCGCATAAATTCCCGCCGCTAAAATTCAAATCTGCCATCGTTAACATTTGCGACCACTAAATGTCATCACTAAAAACCTTTTCCGACACGGACAGTTGTTGCCTCTATTTGCCATCGCGAAGCCAACACAAATGCTTTTTGCAACGGCAATTTAACTATTTGCAACGGCATATGATCAACACAAAGTACTTATTCTAGTAGTGATTTCTCCCTGTTCATGTCATATCATCCTAAAATTACACAACCTGCTTTCTTATTTTAAACCTCCTTTTTTTATGCAATTTATTTCATCTCTGATAATTTTGTTTCAATGTTAATCTAAAAGAACATATTTCTAAAATTTCTCTTTTGAGAAATTAGAAATTTAAAAACCACCATACCAGTGGTCTACCAAATACAAGGTCAATGTGATATGGTCTAAGCCTCCTGTGGGAATTTTTAAGGTCAATATGGATGGGACTAGTAATACCAAAAGCAAGGTGGCGAGTCTAGGGGCAATCATACAAGATTGGAATGGCATTTTTATTGCAGCTCGTGTCCAATGTATACTTGAAAAGACGTCACCCGAGACGACTGAAATTTTAGCCATTCGTGGTGGGTTAAATCTGCCTAGAAAATTAAATTGAAAAATGTAACAGTTAAAAGCGACTCAAGAAATGTTGTCAAAGCAGGGAACAATTCGGCTGAGACTGGTCGGTCTTCAATGCAAAATATTATTTCGGATTGCAAGACGTTATTGGCTTTTTTCTCTTCTGCAGTTTGCTCTCACGTGAAGCGCACTGCTAATTTTAGTGCACATCATTTTGCAAGACATGGATTGAAGGTTACTGGTAGAGTCATTTAGAAGGAGACTTGCCCCAGGCGGGCTTATCCTATCCTTTGTAAGGATCTTTCCGTGATTTTAGATGAATAAAGAAAGGTTTCTATCCGTGATTTTAGATGAATAAAGGTTTCTATCCATTCACAACCAAAAAATAAATAAAAAAATACAAAGCTTGGACCTTATTTCAAATTTAAAATAGTTCGAGAATGAGCAGGCAACAGAAAAACCAAATACTTAGCTTGGTTTTGTAGCAGAGATCATCACGAACCGCCCATTCCTCGTGCACGTAAAGCCCACGAACCCGCAGGCATTGCAAAGATCTTCAAGCTCAGTTTCAGCGAGGAAGATGTGGCGCCTGTGATTTGCCCAAAATTCTACAACAAGAACAATACCTATCATTTGCCCAAAATTCTACAACAAGAACAATACCTATCATCAACCCAATCTTGAACAAATTTGGTGATCACATTGGGTACTATGTAATGTGACATTTTTTGTGGTGTTAATGTCATTTTGTAGACTCGTCGTTTATTTTTAAACACTACATGAAATGTCATGTCACGTGATACTTAAATATAATTACTAAAATATGACTACTATAGCATTATAGAATTTAAAATGAGATAAACTTTTTTATTTGTAAAAGTAATTTTTCCGAACACCCAATCAGTGTTTTACACATCAGTATATCCTCAACGTGATAAATTCTCTCTCCATCAATTAGTATTCCACTCAGCACACATGTTTTGAACGTTTCAAGTGTATCCTTTTTTTTTTTAATTCATAAAAAAAATGTTATTTTCTCTTTACATCTATCCTTGTTTAAGCTATCCTAAACAAGGGTTTAGCTATCCTAAATTTTTAAGCTATCCTAAACCAGGCTTTGATGATTCATATTCCTTTTAGTGATGATTCATAATCTTTTTGTATAAAATAACTATAATACCTTTAACTAAAAAGTCAACTGTATTCATAAAAAAAATTATGCTATTATCTTAAACACTATAACTCAAAAGTTTTAAAAAATAGCATATTAGGCATTTTACTAAAAAAGAAAAAAACTACCATAAAGAATTATCCAACATAATATAACTTTTTTCTTCTTTTCTCCTAAATACGACCCAGCATCACACGTTCTCTAAGTCTGAAGGGATCCGGTGCCTATACTGACTCCTTCCAGAATTGCATTAATGGAGTCGAGCCAAGAATGGCCGTTACGGAAGACCCACCACTTTTCACCTAAGCTAAATCTCTTGAAGATGAAACAGTTTAGATATCCTAAACATGCCCTAACATAATTTTTATGAATTAAATTTTGGAGCCCAATTAAAAAGTTCAAAACTTCCTTGAGCGTGAAAGTTTCTTACGCAGGGAGCAGCAGAGAGACTTTAGCATGTAATGTGTTAAAAATTGATTGGTTATTCATAAACTTATTTGTTGCGGAACCTCCGTGAAGAAGTTGTTGGGATCCTAAACAGGATCTAGTTGGGTAGTGAAAAAACCCGCGTGGACTATGTTCCACACAAAGGAAATAAACAATAACAAGAATAACCAAGAACACAAAATATACGTTGTTTGGTTAACTACCTACCTCTATGAGAGAGTAAGAAGGAATAATCTACTATTATCAATAAGAATTATAAGAATTAACTCTATACTTTCTGATCTCTAAATCTAATTCTCTCTTTACACTCTTTGACCTCAATTTGAGTCTCTTTGATGCATTCGCATATTGTGCATCACTCTCTATGTGTTTTAGGGTTTCTGGTGCTTAAACCTCCTTTATATAGACCCAAAATTAGATTAAACCATGCAACGGCTACAACCCTAGCCACCTCAATAAAATGCGTTTCCGCTGAGGACCACTCGAGCAGTTTATGGTCCTCTCGAACGGACTCCCTTGAACTGAACTGTCCAGAAATACAAGACACAACCCCAATAGAAGTTTCTCTCATTCAAAATAGCAGATGAAATTTGCACCATAATAGTACAAATTAAAGCTCATTTAATTAAACTTCATTTAAGTTCAAATGTTTTCTGTTTTGTAAAGGGGAAGAAAAGGAATCAATTTTTGCACAATTGTTTGTTTGCTCTGTAGTGCAAGTGGGCCACACCATGGACTAGAGGCATAGATATTAGTCTCAAATATTTGAAGATTACATAGGTTTGCTCCTCAAGTTTTTTTGTTTAAAAAAAATTAATATCGGTCCCTTTAAGAGATTGTAAGAAATAATCGGCCCATTAAAAGATTGTAAGAACCATTCGGCCCCCCTCCAACCCAAAGAGATTGCGAGGGAGGGAAAAAAAAAAGAGAAGTGGGTTAAAAAAGGGTAGAGTATTTAAAAATAAAAATAAATTCTCAAATCGTAAATCGTAAATCGTAAATCGTAAATCTCATTAAAAAGTCAATACTCTCTATCCTATGTGACTAAATAAAAATCAAGCAGAAAAATCGTACCCGGCACAGAGGCCTCAAAAATGGGAGCGCTGCAAAAGGACCATCCGGTACGGACCATCCGGTACGTAGGTGGTAGCAACAAAAACACCTCCAGGTCATAAAACACGGCTTATTTCAGCCACCTGCAAAACCATAAATACTGAAATAAAGAGCATGCAAAACTAAATGGAGGCCTTGTAAAACGATAATCTCAAACTAAATGGAGGTCTTATAAAACAATAATGCTACATCATCGAAATTAAGATTCCTAGACAGTGTAGAAAGTACTATGAAAGTATGTTGGGCAGCAAAATTGCAAGATTCCTAGAAGCTTGCACATTAAATCCAAGTTATCTAAAAAATATAATTAATCTATAAGCTTATAATTCAACAAAAAGTTGAAGACATCCAAACAAGTGTGTTTATGACTTATTACTTGTAGCTTCTGATTCTAAATCTACAAATAAAATTCTATTGCTTAATGTTATAATTTTGTAACTATAATAAACACTCACAACTTCTGCTATAACTTATAACTACTTTTTTTTTCCTATTTCAGCTATAAATTATAATTTTTATCAAACAATCACAACTGCCGCTACAAATTATAATCTATAATAACTAAAATAAACATTTTAACATCTTTTTAGCTATAATCTATAAGTTTATAGTTTCAGTTACACCAAGAAACCCAATTATAGTCAGTTTGCTAGGAACAAAATTAACAAGAACTCATAAAACTTAAGTGGTGTTTCCAAAAGTAGATTCCTAGTGACTTTATATGTAGAATGGGCTTCCACTTCTGACACAAGATTAAGGCTTTGTCACAAATTCCTCATAGCCATCCTATTTTCCTTGTTCTAGTCATACCTGGTGCTCATGGCTCGCTTACAATTAAGTGTGTGTGTGTGTGTGTGTGTGTGTGTGAGAGAGAGAGAGAGAGAGAGAGAACTGAAAGACAGCTTTACCTCCATATTTTTTTGGAGAAGCTGGTTCGATAGCGAACGAAGAAAACACCAATTTTATTACACACAACGAAAACTAATCTATCCATATATCAGCATTTATAGAATCGGGCCTCTTCTAGATATTAACAAACTAACTAGATATTAATAAACTAATTAATATAACTTCCTAAGTATGAGCTGATGTGTCTACTCTAACCAAGGAACAAAATTTTCATTTGTTTCCATCGAAACGACTGAAACGTTTCCGTTTCCATTTCCTAAGCGCCCGAAACGAAACACTAGTAGAATAATGAAATTTCAGTGTTTTTTTTGAAACACACCTAAACATTGTGAACTGTACCTGAATAAGTTTTACTAAAAGAAATTTAAATTTTTTTTCATAAATATTCTTACAATTTTCTTTTAGAAAATTATATATAGTTTTATTTTACTCTGCCTAAGTAAACTTTTACACTTGTTCTTTTATGAAAACATTCATTTTTATCGTTTTACACTTGTTTTTTTATGTGAATAATTTATTAATTATTAGTCTTTATTATACATATTTCACCATATGTTTCCAAACATTTTTAATTTTGTTGCATTTAAAATGTTTTTGAAATATTTTCGAAATGTTTCCATTTCAATACTAATCAAAACAATAGACTGAGACGAAATTTTGATCCTTGACTCTAGCTTGAGTAATGCTCCTCTGCTTCACATGAGAATGCCCATCTTCTGTTATAGAATATTCTCTATCACTCATGACTCAAACTTGTGTCACAAACCTAGATCGGATCACAGCCATTGAATCAAGTCATGACACTATCCCCTTTCTCCCAATAAGTGGAGGCAGTTCGGTTAAATATTTTCAAACACAGAAACATAAGAATATTTGAAATTCTCAAAGAAAAATATTCCTGGCCAATAAACCCATATGTAAACATAAAGAAGTTAGCATAAGTTGACTTCCATTAAATGTCCACGCGCATAAACATGCTTATGAAGCAGCCTATTTGTCTTCTCAAACAAAATTTGATACGATTCTTCTAACTTTATTCTCCTATAGTAAATAGGGTGCTGGTGTTAACAGACATAATTAAATTGAATGAAAGCGTTAGCCCTAATAGGGCACGCAACGTTTATTTATATACTAACGAGAATATACAATAAAATACGGTATGCCCAATCACACCGAATGACAATAATAATAAAGCTAATAATAAATCTAACACATAAAGCTAATAAAACTAACACCCCCCCTCAAGTTAGAGCATATATATCTAACATGCCCAACTTGTCACATATGTATCTAACCCGAGGACTCGGAACAAATTTAGTGAAAATATTCGCTAATTGTTCTCCTATACGAACTAATCCGAATACAAGCACATCGTTATAATACTCGTGCCGAATAAAATGACAATCGATCTCAATATATTTCGTGCGCCCGTGAAACACAGGATTTGTGACAATATACACTGCAAATTTATTGTCATACCACAACTTTGTTGGGCCATGGCAAGAATCACCCAACTCACTAAGTAACTGGCGGAGCCATAAAATCTCAGATGTATCCATGGCCATAGCTCGATATTCAGCTTCGGCACTCGATCGAGAGACCACATCTTGCTCTTGCTCTTCCAAGAAATAAGATGGCACTAAGAAATATAGAGAATCCGGAAGTGGACCTCCGATCAATGGGACATTTTGCCCAATCAGTATCAGAATACTCTTCCATCATAAAGTGACCATGATCACTGAAATGGACCCTTTTGCCAGGATTATTGTGGAGATATCGTAGAATTCGAACAACGACGTTCCAATGTGGAACCCAAGGTGCAACCATGAACTGACTCAACACACTAACAGGAAAGGCTATGTCCGGTCTTTTCATTGTTGTCAGATAGTTCAACTTCCCAGCCATTCGCCTATATCAGTCAGGATGATGAAAAACATCATCCTCATCAGGAAGAAGTTTGACACTCAACCACCTTTGCTTTCAGAAATCCCGCATCAGCTAGAATATCTAGTACAAACTTCCTCTGGGAAATAAAGATACTCTTTCTTGCCTCATGCCATTTCAACCTCGAGGAAGTATTTCAATTCTCCCAAGTCTTTAGTTTGAAACTGAAATTTCAAAAATTACTCCAACTCAGAAATGCCCACAGCATCATCACCGGTGATAACAATATCATCAACGTAAACTACTAATAG